>PVIY010005161.1:0-96648 GCA_004026745.1 Myrmecophaga tridactyla | reverse complement strand
TGATAGAACTGCTAGGAGAAACAGACTACTCTAGTCTCACAGTCAGAGACTTCTTCAGCTCTGGTAAGCAGTTGGACAGACATAAGGACATAGCTGGCCCAAGCAGCACTGTCAGCCACCTTGGCATAATTGTGATCTATAGAATACTCCAACTAGCAAGAGCAGAGAAATTATTCATTGCAAGCTCACATGGAACGTTCACTAAGATAAAGTCTATCCTAGGCCATAAAAAAAACACATTGCAAATAAGAAAATAGAAATTTTACAAAGTATGTTTCAGATTAAAGTCGAATTAAACTAAGTATCAAAAACTAAAAGATAGCAGAATATCCCCAAATATTTGCAAATTCAACATCTCAAGTATAAATAATCCATGTGTCAAAGAAGAAATCCCAAGAAAATTTACCAATTTTTCAACTGCATCAAAATAAAAACATAACATCTAAGAATGTGTAGGGTGCAGCAAAATCAACACTTAGAAAGATATTTATAGAAGTCAATTCATATGTTAGAAAAGAAGAATGGTTTAAAATTAGTAACCAAAACTTTCACTTTAGTAAACCAGAAAAAGAAGATAAATATAAGTCCCAAACAAGCAGAAAACATAATTAACATTAGAGTAGAAATCAATGAAATTGAAATAAAAAAACAGAGAATGTCAAGGTAACCAGAAACTGTTTCTTTTAAAAGATCAATCAAATTGTTATAACTCCAGCCAAACTAACTAGAATAAAAAACAGAGCACAAATTACCGATGTTAGCTATTAAAGTGGTGCCATGTCTACTTATCCTATGGACACTAAGAGGATAATAGAGAAAGTCTATGAGCATTTATATGCTCACATGTGTGGTTACTTAGATGAAATGCACCAATTACATGATATGAAACAAAGAGAAATAGACAAACTAGTAACCCTATCTATTGAAGAAATGTACTCAATAATAATTTTCAAAAAAAGAAAAACTGTCTAGATAGTGAAATTGGTGAATTCTACCACACTTTAAAATAATAATAATAATAATAATACCAAGTCTCCAAAATCCCTTTCTGAAAGTAGAAATTAAAAAAAAAATGCTTCGTAACTCACTTACGAATACCAAAACCAGATAAAAATATTATAGAAATGAAAGTTATAGACAATATCTCTTATGAACATAGATGAAAAATCCTCAAAATATTAGCAAATTAAATCCTGTAATGTATCAAATGAATAATACACTGCAAGCAAGTTTGGCATTTTCCAGTTATGCAAGACTGGTGCAACATTTGAAAATCAATCAGTTCAATCTAACACGAATAAGCTATAGGGAAAAGTCATATGAGCATTTCAGTTGATACAGAAAAAGCATTTGGCAAAATTCAGAAATTATGAATGATGAATAAGAAAGCACATATGCGCAAAACCTACAGCAAGCATCGTTCTACATGTTGAGAGAATGTCTGCTTTCCCACCAAGTCTGGAAACAAGGCAAGAATGTGTTGTGTCACCACTCTTGTTCACCAGCATACAAGAAATCCTACCCAGGGCCATATCACAAGGAAAGGAAAGCAGTGCGTACAGATTGGAATGGAAGGAATAAAATTATCGCTATTTGCAGCTGATTAATTGAAAGAAGCAAGATGAGGGAAAATACACACTTATTTATAAAGGAACATGGATCAGAATTAAAGCAGAGTTTTTATGAGAAACCATGCAAGAGAGAAGACATTAGAGTGAAATATTTAAATTATTGAAAATAAAGAAAAGTAATAAAAAGGAAAAAAAAGCACCCTACCTGGAATTCTCCATTCAGTGAAGACTCACTCAGGTCAGTGCAGTGAACATCCGCATGTTACAGATGAGGAAATGTTAGCAAAATCAAATAATTAGTAAACAACAGAGCTGCCATTTGAACCTAAATACTGCGCCTGTAGAGTCCTTAATTTTAGCCATGATGATGTATATTCACTTTTCTTTATATTTTTTCCATAAAATCTGTATGTTTTATGGCATGTGGATGTTTTTATGGCTGTCTCTATGGCTAGATTTTGTGTTACACAAAAGCTCAGAAAATCTTTTTGAATGAATGAATGAACAGGAGCAATAGTTTTAGTTACTTTGGTGTAAGAAAATATATCCATGCTTTGTACATTTCGATCTCAAAGTACAACATTAGACATGGGAAATTATTTCAAATCAGCCAAAAGTGTGAAGGGCTGAGATGGCTTCTGTGTAACTTAGCTTGGAGTTGCTCTGTCATTGTGCTAAAGAAGTTTTCAATCAAATCTCTAAGGTTCTACTGAGTGTGTATTCTGTGCCTCTTACTGTACTGGGTCCCTATTTAAGGTCGCAGCAATCTGGTTGTAGAGATAAATCCAGTCCCTGGGAGCTGACAGCTTAACATGACAAGACAGAATAAATTTTGTTCTAAAATTTATTATGGGGGTACAAGGGTAGTTCCATAGTAGAATTCTCACCTTCCATGAGGGAACCCCAGGTTCAATTCCTGGTCCTTGCACTTCCCCAAAAACAAATAAACAAACACAAAATTGAACAAATGGTGCTGCAATAGTGGGATACTCACATGGAAAAATAATGAAATGTTTTTATACATGAGGATTTGTATATGCACATATAATTATTTGTTCCCTCCATTAAGGGGGCCTGCAAACAACAGTACCCTGTTTTCTTAGTGTCCCAGGGCTGCATGACAAACAACACACACTAGTTGGCTTAAACAATAGGATTGACTCACGTTTTGGAGGCTAGAAGTCCAAAACCAAAGCTTGCACAGCCCCTACTTTCTCCAGGCTTGCAGGCAATCCTTGGGGTTTCTTGTCTGGTAGATGCACTTCTGTTTCTGTCACATGGCAATCTTGTTCTCTCTCTGTGACATCTCCTTCTGGCTTTTCCTAACTGACTGCAACCAAAGTTCATCTGCTTATAGGAACTCCGTCCATATAATGTTAAGGCATACCTTAGATCAATTGTCCTCACTGACATAGGATCTTGAAGATTGTTCTAGTTTGCTAGCTGCTGGAATGCGATATACCAGAAACAGAATGACTTTTAAAAAGGAAATTTAATAAGTTGCTAGCTTATACTTCTAAGGCCGAGAAAGTCACAATTAAAGCAAGTCTATAAAAATGTCCAAATAAAGGAGGTTACCTTCACACAAGAAAGGCCGATATAGTTCAGGATTTCTCTCTACTGGAAAGGCACATGGCAAACACGGTAATGTCTACTAGCTTTCTCTCCAGGCTTCTTGCTTCATGAAACTCCCCTGAAGATGTATTCCTTCGTCATCTCCAAAGGTCTCTGGTGGCATACGCTCTCTGCTTCATAGATCTCTCATCTTGTGGCTCTGTAGTCATTCTCTCTCTCTCTCTCTCTCTCTCTCTCTCTCTCTCTCTCTCTCTCTCTCTCTCCAATGCTCCCTCTTTTAAAGAATTCCAGTAAGCTAATCGAGACCCACCTGGAATGAGTCACAGCTCACCTTAATCCAAGTTAATACCCACAGTAGGGGGAGTCATATTGCCATGGAGATAATCTAACCAAGTTTCCAGCCTATATTATCAAATAGGGATTAAAAGAAACAGTTGTTCCCACAAGATTGATTAGGATTAAAACATGGCTTTTCTGGGGTATATATATATATATATAGATATATCCTTTCAAACTGGCACAAGGGTCCTGCTCATAAATTAGTTCACACCCACAGGCCAGGGATGAAGACTCGAAATGTCTTGTGGGACGTAATTCAATCTACATGTTCTGGGAGCAATGAGCACACCTATGGCTCAGCTTGACTGCTTACACCCTCCTCCAATAACGGGAACCAAGGCTCCTTGGAGAAATAGCTGGTAGGAAAGCTGGCACAGGAAATATACAAGAGCTTGGAGCATACTATAATGTCAGAAATTGGGGAATTGCTTTTTAAAAAAATAAAATAAGATAAAAAAACTCAGTGATGGGTGTTTTAGTTTGCTAATGCTGCCAGAATGCAATATAACAAATATAGATTGGCTTTTTAAAGGGGGATTTACTAGGTTACAAATTTATAGTTCTAAGGCCACAAACATGTCCAAACTAAGGCAGCAGAAGAGGGTATCTTCACTCAAGAAAGGCTGATGCATCTGGGTTCCTCTACCACATGGGAAGGCACAGGACAGCGTCTGCTGTTCTTCCCTCCCAGATTCTAGGTTCAAATGACTCTTTAAGCTTCTGGTATTTTGGTATTTCCTGGGGCATTTCCTTCTGTGTTTCCAGATGTCTATCTGTGTCAGTTCCCCAAGCATCTGAACTTCCTCAGCTCTCTTAAAGGACTCCAGCAAACTTACTAAGATGCACCTTAAATGAGCAGGGTCACAACTCCATCTAATAAAAATATCCTGGCCACAGTTGGGTGTGTCACATGTCTATGGAAACAGCCTAACCAAAAGGTCCCAGCCACAGTAGCTCTGTACCCGCGAGACTGGAATAGAAGAACATGGCTATTCTGGAGTACATACCAGGTTAGGGAGACCATCCCAAAGGGTTCATTTCAAAAGGAAAAGGAGCCAAATGAATGGGTACCCAATATTCAAAGTAAGAAAAACAAAGTTAGAAAAACAAAATAAAGTAGCTTTGGATTCTAATCCAAAGTACTGAATATAAATATTTATGGCTCCATATAATAAATAAATAAATAAATAATTGTATAAATGAATGGATAGGGGAGAGGAGAAAAATCACCCTTACAAAAGATTTCCAAATAATTTATATGGACACTTTATCCTCAAGTGAGGGAATATAAATCCCTATTCCTTAAGTGTTTATTGCATATGGTGACTTCCTCCCAGGAAGTAGAGTGTGAAAACGGAGAGAAAAGAGACATTTACAGTGAAGAAACGTGGCAAACATGACCTCAGCCTGGTCACCAAAGTTAACATCAGCAGTGATAAATCATTTAGACAGTGGCCACCCTTGATATGATGTGAGGACCATGGGACTTTCCCTTTCTTCTCTTTCTCTCCACAGTCACAACCCAAGTCTGGTCACGAGGAAAACAGCTGATAAATTCCAATGGAGGGGCATCCTCAAAATTTCTTTTAGCGAAAGTTACCCAAGGGTCTTCTATTTGCCAGGCATTTCAGAGTACTGGAAAAAGAGACGAGCTAAGGTCAATCACTGGCCTCAGAAGGTTTATAGCTCACAGATGTATATACATATATGTGTGATTAAAAAGCTTCAAAATATTCCATGTATCACAATAGAGACGCATAGGAGGTCTGCATTTACAAGCAGAATTACCCTGAAGAGGAAGCTTCAGGCTTTCTCACTTGTACACGCCACTTCCAGAGTTCTGTGTGTCCTTTTCTGGGAAGATGAGATGAAGCCCTGCCCTGGAAACTCGCTGAAAGCACGATTGTTCTCTAACAGTGGGGTCCTCCACAAAGGAGCAACTTTATCCCCCATGAGGTTAGGCAAGGTGTGGACCTTTTCTATTGTCATGGCTGGTAGAGGGGGGGATTGCTGTTGGAAGAGGCCAGCAATTGCCTACATATCCAACTGTGTCTGCAGAAGCTCCGCCGACAGAATAACTGGGTTATAAACTGCGCAGTGCCCTGGTGCCGGCATGTGGGTGGGGCCAGGCGGCTGCGGATTCCTTAAGAGATTGTATCCGTCTCCAAGGCCTATCTTTCATTCTGCCAAGAATGCCACCCCTCTCCATCTCAAGAAGCCTCAGTGGTGACAAAGCCAAGCTTATTTTCTAGTCCACTCACATTTAAACAATCTTAGCCTTTCCCCATTTAATTGATCATCCATTTAATTCCACTTAACTGTTTTCGCTACTGCTGTTCCTATCCTAAGAAAATATATTCCAGGAAGGCACATATTTGCTTTTACCAATGATTTTTTTTACCAGATAATGAATTTCAAATTCTTATATGAAAACATTAGTCATTCCTATTTATTTATTCAATTTAATAATCCATTTTTGGGATGTTTAATTTTATTGAAACAGAAATTCCTATTTTGTTTTGGGTGGATGCCAATATGAAAGAACATTTGAACCTCCAAATGGAGGAAATTCTCTATTGTTGAATAATTACTACCACCTAAGCCGCGTTATCAAACATTTCTCTTTTTGGCTGTGTCAATTTCAAAATGTATTAGGCCTTTTAAATTCAGAATTGAAAATTGAGCAGTCATATATCCAAGATGTTATGAGGATTTATGATTATATTTGGTTAAATATATGTCAGGCACTAATGCTATAATAAGAAAGAATAGACTTAAATTTTAAAGCAGTAATACATTTGATGGCCAAAAGAAAGTAATAAGGATAAATGAATGGAAATTCTATAATTTATCAAAAATAATCTGAAAAATGTAAAGAAATAGGAGTAAATTTCCTTCTTGAGCACTAAGGAATCTTATGTTTCTTAGATTCTTGAGAGTTTTGTGAGATAAACTGTATCAGTTTAACAAAGGGATCCAGGCCATAGCATGACAGATGCAAGAATGATTAAGGAAAGGAAGGATAGAAAAGCAACAGACATAAAACTAGAAATGGGGTAAATTAGATGAGTTGTGGAAGTGAAGGGGTGGGGAGCTGTCAGCACAGTAATGAGAACCCTGGAAACCAACTGGGGATCCTGTTTGCAAAATTAACAAAAGTAGGCTTGGCCTATTTTATGACAATTTTTAAGTATGTTGAGAAATAATTCATATTTCTCTATTTTTCTACTGAATTCATAAGACTTTTAAACTAATAATTTAATATACATTAAGAATTAGTGTTACAAATTTTGCTATGAATATCTCACTAAATGTTGGCACTGGGTCGTTTCAGTGCAGAGCTGAATCACAAATAATGCTTTTGATTCTACACTTACTTTAGACTGATGACCCATAACTGACCCTCTGGATATGATTTGGACCATTTTCTCTCTTTGTTTTCCAGTATGTGTCCATTTAGAGAGAAAAATTTCTATTGAAAATTGAGATGTGGCTGTATGTGTATACTTACATTCTTATTGCAAGACCTTCTATAGTCAAAGAAAAATTTTGGGACTCTATACATCCATAATCATAAAAAAATAGCTTACAGTTACTAAACTTTATATAAATCTTAGAACTGATTGTTCATAAAGATTTTATATTTTATAGCAATAGAAAATGTGAAAAAAGTCTCTTTATTTTTTAAGTATATAGAACACTATTAGAAATGACTGCTTCTGAAAAAGCCATCTATTAATAAATAAGCAAACCAACAGACAAACAAAAACAAAAGGATTTTCACTTGTTTTCACCTTGCTAACTTTGGGGGAAATATTATTATCTTGAGATGCCACATCTCAAGACAGATTTATCACGCACAAACATAGTCTGTGTGTTTTTTTTTTTGGTTGCGGAGGAAACCTTCTTAAATATTGTGAAAAGAAATCTAAATTGGCCTTCAGGCTTGCATAAAATGGCTCCAGGCAAGGAAGCACAGGAGATGGAGGAGAGTTAAAGTTACAGGAATGGGGCAGGGAAGAGAAATCTAAGCTCTGACCACTCAGCTTCCACAGGTCTCCTTCTGTCCCAGAATTCCAGTAAGCCCCTGGGACAGAACTTACCTGACAACTGCAATTGTCCCTTTTAGTGGACTATAAATTCCCAATGCCTCCCTCCAACCCATCCCCCAAGGCTTTGGATCACCTGCTTTTACTTGATGTTGCCCAATTTGCAAATTGTTGTACTATCAATAAAGCTCTCCTCTTTCTATTTGCAATACCAGTTCCATAGATAATGTAAAGCTATGCTGTTTTACAGCCAAACCCCCTTCATCAAAACTAGCTGAAAAAGAGAGAAGGAAGTCTATGAGGTAATATTCTCACCAGCTTTGTTATTCCTTTTTCTAAACTTATCTCCCCAGTGTTCAGCAGGCTTTATTTTGCTAAATGTTAGAAGATTATGCTAATTAATATACAAGAGAAGATAGCAGGAGGGATGAAATGAACATGAATTTTTCCTACTTAAGACATTAAATAAAATCTTTTCAGATCAGGAAGGGAAACAAATAACTTGGACATTCTTCTAATAACACACAGCTATTAATGAACATCTTTTTTTATTTTTATTTTTTGCATGGGCAGGTATCGGGAATCAAACCCGCATCTCGGGCATGGCAGGCGAGAACTCTGCCTGCTGAGCCACTGTGGCCTGCCCTTAATGAACATCTTTTTTATGAATTAGTTTTACTTAGCCACATGAAGGGAGCTGTTTGAAATTCAGTATTTTTCAAAGCAGCCAAAAGAAATTGCTATGCCCAGTTCTGCAGAATAAGAACATTTTATGTTTTATTTTATTTCATCTTGTTTTAAGCTCGGTGGGTTAGAATTTATTAGCTCATTGGATTGTAAAACATACCTCTGTGGAAAATGATTATTGCAATGCTTTGTCATTGAAGCAAACACACTGGCATCCTGTAGGATAATCCTGAAGTGATTTCATTGGCAGGGCCCATTGAACAGTGTCTATTTGTTCTGCTGACAAGCCTCGGAATCTAAACTTTTAAAAGAATTGAGTTATGTTTAACAACATCTCTGCATTTGCTAAAAAAGGAATGAAATATTTAGAGAAGGTCCATGGTTTTAGGAAGCAGCAAAGAGCTGCCACCAGAACCCACCGTGCTTTCAAATGCAGTACCTAGTTTATTTGACACATTGCTTATCTAAGGCCCATATGAAGACATCTTAGGATTTGGTAAAAGCTCTGAAATCTAGAGTCTTCACTATACCAGAGAAAGAAGGCCTTTTGTGTCCTTGCAGAAACCTGTATGGGATGCCGCATAGTTGCATGCTGTCTGTGCACAGAGAAATGAAAAAGAGTGGATGGAATGACGGTAGCCTTCAGAAGAGGCAGAACCCCTGAAGAGAAGGTGGTTGTGGGGCTTTGAACAAAAGAAAACATAGGGGATAAAGCAAGGTGATGATGAAGTAGGGACTTGGTCCTGTAAGAAAGAAAACTAGGTTCATTATAGCTTGAGAGAGAAAGGTTGAATGGAGACATTCTTCTCCAAGGAGAAGAAATATTGCTTGTTGAACAAAGAGTAGTGGTCTTTACTCTAAACAGTAGGAATAGTTTAGAATTTTAGCATGAAGGATTTAGGTGAAGTCTTCAGAAACAACAGATCCACGCTGTTCTAGTCTGCCAAAACTGCCAGAATGCAAGATACCAGAGATGGATTGGCTTTTAATAAAAGGGGATTTATTCAGTTAAAAATGTATACTTCTTCAGAGGAAAGGCAGCTAACTTTCATCTGAGGTTCTTTCTTACATGGGAAGGCACAGGGTGATCTCTGCTGGCCTTCTCTCCAGAACTCTGGGTTCCAACAACTTTCCCCAGGGCGATTTCTTTCTGCATCTCCAAAGGCCTGGATTGAGCTCAGTGCTGAGATGAGGTATGCCGAGCTGCTTGGGCTGTGCTGCGTTGAGTTCTCTCATTTAAGCATCCAACCAATTAAATCAAACCATTCATTGCAGCAGGTACTCCTCATCACTGACTCAGATGTAATCAGTGACAGATGAGGTTCATGTACCATTGGCTCATTTTCACAGCAACAGAAGTAGGCAGTGTCACCTGGCCAAACTGACACTGGAACCTGACTACCACACATGGGAAGGAGTAAAACTGCAGTTTCCATTGCTTGGAGACTTCTATCTTACCCTGAAATCTGTAGGCTGAGCAACTCCATCCAAAACTACAAACACATGTTTTCAAATTCCTTCCCAGTTTTTAACTTTGCATCTTAGAATCTAAGGAAGGAATATGAGGAAGTGTCAAGGAATAAGGTCATGATTTTCTATGTCTCCAAATAATTCCCTAAATTAAAACATCTGAAAATCTCCATAAGGAGTCCTGACAATGACTCCCATCTAGTGCTCTCAGTATAAAAATGGAATTATCCAGATACAATATATGGAAGGTCCTATTGTCTACACTCTATCTTCAGATGATTCTGAGTTTCAGACAAGTTTCTCCATCTGCCAATTTAACTTCTCCTAGAGGGTATTCAAAAAGAGCACATTAAAAACAGTATGCCAAAAAATAATATCATTTTTTTCTTAATAAAATCTGATCCTCCTCCCTGGCTCCTTACTAGGGAATAATTAAGTAACCGCTGATACCTCTCTCTTTCCCATATAGTCATAGAACTCCATGTATCTTAACTCCTGAATGCTTTCCAGATCCTTCTGTATCCACCTAACTCCACTGCCACCCTAATAGTCTAAGCTACCATCACATGGACATGGATGAGTGAAATAACTCCCTAAAAGTCTTATTGCATCAGCTATACCTTCTCTCATTCTGTCCACTGCTTTATTTTTAGAGTGAATGACTTATAACATGAAACTTATTGCTATTTTGCCCTTTGAAATTTTCTGTGACTGCTCATTGCTTTTACAAAGATTTTACAAAAATTTCCTTATCATTGCTTGTAAAGCCCTGCAAGGACCACTTGGACTGACTTCTTGGCCTGAGTTTCCTGGATTATCTCATTCCCCGATGGCCTCTTAAGCCACAATCACAACACCCCCACCCCTTTCTGCGATGAGGAGCTATTTCAAGCCTCAGGACCTTACCCATATTACTGACATTTAACACCTGCTGGCTATTTCAGTCTCAACTTGGGTTACTTTCCTGAGGGAGGACCTCCAGGGAGATGCTTTTAAAAGACATCTCCAACTTCTTCATAGAATCATTTCAGTAACTATCTGCCTCTCTACCCATATGTAGGTACATATACATGTGTGTGTGCATGTATGTCTGTCTATCATCTTTGTGATTGTCTGTTTGTTTACTCTCCATTACCACTCGTATATTCTATGAGAACTACCAAGTTTTATCTTGATAGCTGCTGCACCCATGCAATTTCTTATATAACAAGCTCAGAGTAGGCCCCTAATATATATATTTTCCAATCAGTATACAGGATCCATTGTTCTCATTATTGTACATTTCCTCTTTTTGGATTTGGGACCACGTCCATAAAAGTGCTAGACAAATTACTGGGGCTTTATATTGAAAAAGAAAACAAAAAATAATTGAAAAGAGGGAGTTCTGCCTAAACATTAAAAAAAAATATATGGGATGATAAAAATAAAAATAGCCAGAGGTCTTAATATGAAAGAGAGAGAGAGAGAGGAAGCTATGAAAATTTTCCAAATTCGAAATAAGATCATTTTCTTAGGGAGTTAAACACCTCACACCACCAAAGTGTCCCACTTCTCACTACCCCAATGTGCACACAAATCCTCTGATATCTCCTCCAAATTGGGATTTGTTCTAACCTTTGCTGTAACTAAAGATCAAGCCTATCAAAAGGTTAGTTGATTGCAAACTACCTGGGTAACAAAAAACTGCAAGCTACAAATTTAGTTTAGCATGCCTATACATGGATTTGTAATGATTACATGAACCCGGCAGCAACAAAGAGAAATCTTTTCAGAAGAAATCTTCATTTGAAGTACCAAATAATTCATATAGTTTCCATAGATGACTATCTACAAAATTAGCATTTTTCATTAAAATTAAAATATTAAATGCATAAGGTAAGTTACCAATCCTAAGTACAAAAATTAATATAAGGATAAATCCTCAAAATCATGGAGCAATGGCAAAAAATAAAGACAACATTTCAAGTGTTTTAATAGATTCCTAGAAATAAAACTAAGGCATAAAAATGTGAGTAAGGAAGGTTTCAAACTGTTTCTAACAGAAATCTGAAAACTGATAATATAGTAATTAAATTTTTTAAATTTTCAAATTTGATGAATTTAAGCTCAGACTAGACACAGGTGAAAAGAGAATTTGTGATCTGGAAAATGTATCAGGCGTCTGACACATGCAATGCTTGTGATATTGAACTAGTGCCTTAAAGTCTTTAAACTTTGATTTGTGTTCAAAATGAAATAGTAATCAATTTATAACATTTCCATGAGGAATAAATGAGATTAAATATCTGAAAGTAACCTGAGATAGAACTTTTGAATTTGCTTCTTATTACATAGATGAAAAATAAAAGTGGTGAAAGAATATATTTTTATCATGTCACCAACTTTGTTCTATTGCCTTTGATACATAGGGAAGTTGCAAAAACTTCTGATATTTTCTCCATGAAACTTCTCCAACAGATGATATTAAGGGACTTGAGAGAAACAGTTACTCGGAAGCCTGCCTGAGGTTCTCAATCTTGGTCGCCTGGTTCTACAGTAATTGGTCATCTACAAGTTTACTCCACAGCCTTAGGAAATTTCTGGAAGTTTTATTTGTGCAACAAATCATCATTGCTGAGAAGATTTTAGATCTCCCCAAACTGATAATGAGCTTAGTGATTTTTAATTAGTGATCAGGAATAAACCTATAAGTCTATATGAAGAAAATTCCTGACTGTGGAGTCATTCTTGATAGTCATTCCTGACTGTGGAAGCATTTTTAAAATTTTGAATAATTTGGGGAAATAGGTTTCCTTTTGGAAATATTGCAGTTATCTGTTTCTCAAAATATATTTGACACAGTTGCTTTCAATATTCCAAAATTTTGCAAGTTCTTTCTAAAATTTATCAGGAAAAATAATATATTAGCATTTAATATAACATATATAGCTAATGCTATACACTGTACTAACTTCTTTATCTATATGATCTTGTAAAATTATCATAATCACTATATATACTACATATTATTATTTATTCCTATTTTTAAGCTTCAGACAGGGTAGAAAATGGCCATAGATCACAAAATAAAGTGATAAAATTTGTTCCCATTAAGCACTTGCTCTGATTAACTATCTCACATTGAATATGACTCTGTAATTTCTGGAGCAGTGTGAATAATTGGTTATGTTGATTAATATTAATATATAATTTTTTACAAAAAGCAGTGTTAATGGGATAAGCATATACTTTCAGCTAAATAAATACTATGATGATCCTTTAACTATTTCTTCAGAAATAATTAAATGAAATAGACTAAGGTCTAGGATGAACAGATGGCTGTGTATAGGAATTTAAAATCTAAAATGCATTTTAAAAAATTTGTGGAGAAATGCTCGAATTCAAAGAATTAGGGAAAAAGCATATGCTTATAGGTATAGACATATGTTGAAAACAATATAAATACTGTCTACGTAGAATGAAATATCATCCAAAAGAATTGTTCTAGTCCAGTACAACCCCACGACCAAGAACACAACAGACAGAAAACTACCCCAGGTTTTAATTAATGACTTATGAGTAGGAGAAAGTGTCTTCCAAAAGGTGGAAGATTGGGAAATGCAAGACAGCACTACATGCAAGAACCGAGAGAGTGTGTGCCAAGTGTGGGGATGATGCTTATTTGATTTAGCAGAGTCTCATGAGATTTGGTTGCAACAGAGTCTCAACAGAGTTCTGTGAGTGTTCGCTACCAACAGTGATTGCTTGTGCTTAAGGACCTGCCCTTTCCCTAAAGAAGGAGATCCTGACCCCTGGGCCACCCCCAGCAGTTTGTGTTGACCATAGGAGAGATGTATTCCATATACAACAGTGTAAGAGTCAACAAAACATTAGGAGCCCCTCACAGAGAAACAACAATCCTACAGAGTGATGCCATTATGGCCAGGAAAGGAAATTAAAGCCATTCTACTGATAATAGATAAAACCTATTATTTCAGTCCTAAATGAGAAGATTCTTTTCCAGACTTTTCTGATATGCTGAGGCAGTGGCAGCTCAGCATAGGTTACCGCAGAAGTGTATTGCAGATAGGTATTGGCTACGACATTAAGGGCACAAAGAATACAAGCTAAATTTCTCTTAGTAGACAGATACCACACCCTTTCCCCCCGCTTATTGTAGGGAGCCTTCTGGAGTCAAATCCACAGTTAGCTTGAGCATAATAAGTATATACAGAGTCATATATACTATGTCTTGGGCCATTGGGGTGCCTGGGTTGACTACATATACAAATTTTGGCATTTTGCATGTTCACTGTGGATTAATACTTCAATTTTGGGCAACCCTGATACCCCATGGGCTTAGGATTCCCAACCAGAATGGCTGCATTGGCCAAGAGCATGGCCAATGAGCCTTATTTTTCCTGAATTTCTAATGCTTGTGGCACAGGCAAGAACAAGTTATTTTCATTACCTCATTGTGATTGTAGCATTGCTGGTTCCTTTACCTGAATTCCCAGGGTCTCCGTGGGCCCCACTTTACTAGTTCAACAAGAGCAGAAGCACGTGCTCAGTCCCGTGAATAAGACTGCTGAGGGCCACATACAACCAGTGTGTCTATTACTCCAGAGATCACCTATCATATTTTAATTGTTTTTTAAAAAAACCATTCATCCATTTAATTAACCCCACTACTGTAGGGTTGTAAAGCAAGTAAAATATCCATAACACATCTCGTTCAATAGCCCAGACTTGGGTCAGTTGTCCAGTAAAAGGAATCTTTCTATCACTGTCCATACATGTCAGGACCCTGGAGAATGTACTAAGCTACTATTGTAGCTCTTTAGTAAGTGTTCCCTCCTGGGAAGGCCAGTAACAGTCCAGTGACCATATCTATGGCTGTAAAAGCATATTCTTCCCCTCTGGAAAAGGGAAGGGGTCAAATCTAATCTATCTGCAACCTAGTGATTGGAATCTCCTGATGGACAATGTGGCTGAGTTAATGATATAGCATCCTTGGGCATTGCAGCAAACAGGAGGGGCAGGCTCCCACTGTTGTCTGGTGATGGGCAGCTGGAATTACTGCCCTTCCAGAACAGCACCGTGCATGAGGCTTCTTTTAGTTCTGGAAATTAGTTACTGGTTAACATGAAATAGAGTTACTCTTTTCCAGTTAGCCAAATCCTTTACCATAAGACTCTGGCAGATGGTCTAGCCAGGCAGATAGCCTCCTGGATGAAAATGTTTTGTTCTCCTTCCCAGGTGAAGGAGAAAACAGGTTGACTGGTCCAATTTAAGAGCATAATAAAGGAGTGACATAATTGAATTCTAATTCCTTGTGGTAAAGATGCAACCTCTGGAATCACTGGATACAAAGATGACTTTACTTGTTTTCTGCTTACTAAACTTCTTCTTTTCTGTCTTTTTAATCAACAGATGAAGATTATATGGCATCCAAAGCCTTTGGGTTCTAGTCAGGGGAAGTCAGGATATGTCTCACTTGTGCTTTGGGCAATCTATGCTCTCTTACTCCAACATCCCAGATGCTAATATTTATATGCTGTAGCCTCTCATTTAATGCATTCTTCAAATCTACTGATTTCTCTGTCTTTCTGAGACCATCTGCTTGAAGCTGGTTCTACCATACAAAATAGCAACCAACTGACGGCAGCACAGTCAAGCAATAGGGTGACCTGTCCCCACATCAAGGGAGCAGGCCACCCTTGAATTACCCCCACAGAGACTCCCTTCCCCAGAGATCACGAGATCTCTATGGCCAGTGGCTCTTTGGTCTCTGGGTTGACTCACCAAATGTTCCAAACCAGCACAACCCCACAAATAAAGAATACAACAGACATAGAACTACTCATGTGCTTTAATTAGGGACTTCTGAACAGAAGAAAGAGTTTTCCCAGTGGTGGCTAGTTGGAAAATGCAAGTCAGCACACCACACAAAACCCAAGAGACAATGTGCCAAGGGTGGAGGGGGCTGGGTGGCTTATAAGGTTTAGTAGAATCTCATGAGATGTGGTTGCAATGGAATCACAGCAGAGTCCTGTGAGAGTTGGACACAAACAGTGATTAAGGGAGGGGAGTTTTAACAAATGTCTGTACTTCGGTCGTGTGGGTTGCTACATACTTAGAGGTCCACCCTTTCTCTAAGAGAGGGGGTCCCTAACCCTGGGCCACGCAGGAATGTATTGGGCGTCTGTGAAAGCCACAAATCCCCTGATATAACATCTTCTTTTTATATGACGTGGTTCTCATTCCCCTCAGCACTGTGGTCACTCTACTCATGATATTTTCTGTTTTTGTTTTGTTTTTTTTTATTTTACTTGTAACATGGGACTCAGAAGAGAATCTAATATTCCAGTTGCAATTTTGCTAGTTCTGAATAGATCTGACAGATCTTTTCAAAAACAGTTTATTTCTTATAATGAACCCAGGACAGCATTAGATTTTGCTGACAACCACATCACACCAATGAATCATATTGAGTAACTGTAATTTGCTTCACATATCTGACATGCAATCTAAATTTCCTCTAGTCCTGTTTTAGTAGACCAGTAACCTCATCAAAGGAAGGAATATTTTCTCCTAAGAATTCCACTTACTGAAACAAGGTTTCTGCTTAAAGAGCATCTCTTGTTTTACTAAGTACTTGTTTTTGTTTGCTAATGCTGCCAGAATGCAATATGTCAGAAATGGATTGGCTTTTATAAAGGGGATTTATTAAGTTACAAGTCACAATTCAAAGGCATGAAAATGTCCAAATTAAGGCACTGAGAAGAGGATACCTTCTCAGAGGAAAAGCAGGCTGCATCTGGTACCTCTGTCAGAAGGCACATGGTGATGTCTGCGGGTCCTTTGCTTCTGGTCTCCCTTGCTCTCAGCTTCTGATTCCACCATGCTTCTGGTGGCCTCATGTACTGTCTGTCTCCAAGACAAGCTCACGGTTTCACCTCTTAGCGTAGAATCTCCAAACATCTGTGTCTCATGGATTGATCTTTCTGCCCTCTATGACAGCACTTTCTAGGTTCTGTCTATTTCCGCTTAGTATCCAGGGTATTTTTGTCTGCATCTCCAAACACCTATTGCTAAATATCTGCCCTCTGTATGGGCTCTGGGTTCCCACTGTGAGTGAGTGGGTTCATATCTCCTGGAAATAATCTAATCAACATGTCCTGTGCACAATTGAATGGGTCACATTTCCATGGAAACAACTTAATGAAAAGGTCCCACCCAACAGTAGGTTTGCCCCAACAAGATTACATTCAAAGAATGTGGCTTTTCTAGGGTGTATAACAGTTTCAAACCAGCACAGAACTTTAATGAACTATTTAACAGTAATTTAATTTCGGTAATTTATTAAATTCAGTAATTTAATTTCATTTTGAAGTTAAGAAGTCTATAGATTTACAAATTTTTACCAATTTTATTTTGAAACTCAGCATTTCTTCCTTTTTATTATCTTAGTATTCTCCCATTATTTATTATCTCATAAAGATTATAATTGTGCTTTGTGCCAGGTAGGAAAGGTAGATCTTTTTATGACCTATTTCTGTTGATAATATTTAACACAGGTCCATAAAGCCCTTTTAATTTTTGTTTTTAAAACTTAATACTCTTTAATGACTTGGGTTTTTTTGGGTGTGTGGTTTATACAATTCACACCATTTTGTACATCAGGAAAGCCAGAACATTAATAAATTCACAGAAAGGCTTAATCAATGTTTTAAATTATTAATAGGAAATAAGCCAAATGGGTACGTGGAAATGGTGGAACATTTCAGGATATGTCAGAATTACTCTTGTTCACATCATCTTCCTTAGGGCAACATTTTTTAACTTTAAGAGAAATACACTTGTACAGTTTTAGATAATTCCCCTCAGGTTTTCTAGGACAAAGGGAATTCAATAGAGTTCAGTAGATAGATGTTGATATTTTTGAAATTGTCAGTAAAGTATGGATTTATTTCCTAACTCAGTTTCTTTGAATTGTCCACAAAGGTAAAAAGGTTTAGAGTAGAGTCTGTAATGGGAATTTCCATATTTTCTTACAGAAGTTGGCCAATCATTCTGACATGTAATATGGTAAATCAATTTACAATATGTTTGCATTAGAGAAGGGTGAACTGAAAATACCTTCATAAACATCTTTGTTAGAATCTCCTCAGGGAAATAATAGAATAGAACAAATGACTTTATTCATATGTTATAAATTATTCCTTTAGAAGACAATACCAGTTAAGTAATCATTGTAGAAATGAATAGCTGAGATTTTATTATTTAAATTGCCCCTAATATTCTATAGGTATTAGCTCTTCTTTCAAAAATTATGTGTACTATAATCTTCATTTGAAGAATAGGAGTAGTTGAAGGATGGAGATGAATCAGTGATCTAGCCAAATGGTTCAGAGAATTTAAATTTTATTGACACATATATGCATACACACACATATATTTATATATATATATCCATGTGCAAGTATGCCTATATAAAACGTGCATTTATTTCCGCATAAACATGTATTGTCTGCGTGCGTGTGCAGATAGGTAAACATATATTTCATTTTCCTTTTTGAAAGTTACAAATAAAAAGTACAAAACCAAATTTGGTCTCCATTCAGGATGTCTTCACAAAAAGAAAAGAAACATTTTAACACCACAGTTTGGGATAAAGAGTCTCAGGAGGGTTACACTAAATTGAATAAAAATTTTGTAAAGAAATAAGTAATAATATGTACTCCTTTTCCTAATGTTACTGAGAACAGTGATTTAGGAAACACCCCAGTGGATCAAACCAAAAATTTACATACAAATTGTGCAGGTGTAGAATTATTAATTGATTTGCACAAAACATACAGTGAGAAAGTGACAGTCACCCAATCCCAGATAGCATGCCCTGTCCAATGAAGCAAATTACTGGATAATCTACTTCTTAACATCTTATTTTTATTGTAATGTACATTTTTCTCACTTTCACGTTACAGATTTGATTCTAAAATATCAGCTATATCAAACTTAAAGAAAAGTATAATATACAGAAATTAGAGCCCAGGGTCACATTAATATGGGATTTAGCTAGCTTCTCTGCAAAGGACCATGTGTTATTTGGTCGTGTACCCCAACAAAATATTCTTAATCTTTATTTGTGTTCCTAATGAGCATGAACCCATTTATAAATAGGACCCTTTGGAGATGTATTATGAGTTAAATTATGGATTCATTTGTGAATTGGATCCTAGAAAATTAGAACGGCCCTTGATCTGGATTAATAGAGGCTTTATGAAGAAAAAGGCACAGAAGAAAACAGAGCTCAGTGCCCCAAGGAGACCAGCCCCTGCCAGGAGGTGCCCTGAGTATTGCAGCAAGTGAGCAACAGAATGGCCCAGACTTGGGGGAGAAAGCATGGCCTTGCTGATGCCTTGAGTCTGGACTTCTGGTCTCCAGAACCGTGGGACAATAAATCCTGTTTTAATCAAACCATGTGCGGTATTTGTCATAGCAGCTATGGCAAACAAAGGCCAGATAGTAAATATTTTAGAATTTGACATCATATGGTCTCTATCTCAACACAGCTCTTGTAACATGAAAGCTGCCTCATTAAATAAGTTATGAGCATCACTGTGTTCCAATAAAACTTTATTTATGGACAGATTTTTAATTTCATAGCACTTTCACATGCCACAAAATATTTTTTCTGTTGTTTCACACATTTAAATTTGATTATTACCTTGCAGACTGCGCCAAAACTGGTGAGAGGCTGGTTTGACCCATGAGCCACAGTTTAACATTCCCTGCTTTAATGTTAGTATAAATGTAAATATATGATTTTACCAGATTGATTTCTGCAATAAGTTATCTTCTTTGAATCAAGTTTACGTACATCCTACCTAGCCAACCTGTGCCAGCCTCTCACAGATCTTTTAGGCAGGTAAGGACATGCTGTGTTGGAAGGCGTGATGGTGGATATGGTGGTTCTAAAAAGAAGAAATGATAATGGCTCCCATATATGTCCCTGAGGACTCATGCACAATTTCCCACACCGCAGTCCAACAGAGAGGGTAATTAAATTCTTGGCATGACTCTTGAATTTAAAATCTTCCATCTCTTACACTAAACTTGGATGTGCTAGAGATATACTTTTCAGTTATTGTACTTGTCTATGTGCAAGATACCATAAGTAATAAGCCGGTTCTTTCCAAAAGTTCACCATCTTGGCTGTGCCCACCCCACCCCACTCCCCAAGAGCAGACCTCCCAGCCCCTCCCCACATAATGACACCCTGTTATTAGAGCAAGGGCGCATGCTCCCAACCTTGTTTCATCAGAAATTGATGGCGTATCTGTTTCTGGCTCATTTAACACATGATCCAAATTAAACTTATTCCACCACTATCCTATACATCACACTATTCTGACTCTTCCAAGGAGAAAGAGTTTGATACTTTCTCCCAACTTCACTAAATTCACAGGGTTCCCAGAAACCCCACCTTCCACCCTCTCTGAAAACCCACAGTTCCCCCTTGTAAGGGAACCACATTTCCACAATTCCTACCACTGTCTTACCTACTCTGCAGGGAAAGCCAATGTAGTTATGTTTTCTTTTGTTTATTTGTTATTGTTAACAGCTTTATTGATACACAAATCACGTAACATTCAATTTACCTATTTATAGTGTACAATTTGGTGGGTTTTAGTATATACACTGAGTTGCATATTCATCACTGCAATTCTAAATTTAGAACATTTTTCTACCCTTAAAAGGAAACCCCATAACTATTAGCAATTAAACCCCGTTTGCTAACTCTATTATCTTACAGCCATATGCAACCATTCATATGTTTTCTGTCTTGCAGATCTACTTTTTCTCAACATGCCATAAAATGGACTCAGATAGTATAGAATCTTTTGTAACTGGACTCTTTCACCAAGTGTAATATCCCCCAAGTCCTTCTATCCAGTAGTATGTATTAATAGCTTTTTCCTTTATGTTGCTGATTAATATTCCATTATATACATATAAGCTGAATTACAATAACATGATTCTTCAACCGCATTGAGGATAAGCAAGATTTCTTGATGAATTTAGGATAGATGAGACCTGTTAGACTTTCAATGATTTGTAAATATACTGGTTTTCACGTGAGAAGGTCAATGATGGTTCCAAAGGGAAGAATGATACTAAAACGAAGAATGGTAAGATACCACAAATGTGAAGAAAGTTTATATGACAACTACAGAAATTGGAAAGCCTCAGGACATCACAGAAGTCTTCTCAATACGAATAGATTTGGAGAAAATCCAAAATTGCAAAGGGATGATTCTGAATCACTAAGTACTTTTAAGAAAGATTTACAGAAACCTTTAGGTACTTTGTTAACCACCTTATTAATAATTAATACCAGGAACAGCCAGAATAGTAAAGAGAACTTGAGTAGACAATATGACTACTGTGAAAACTGCTGCTCTTTAGAAGCAAATAAAGAAGTTCACTCAGTCCATTTAGGGATCCTACCATGCCTACCTCTAAGAATTTCATCATCATATGCACTGCTGTTTTTAGAAAATAAAAATTAAGTTGACATTGCTTGTGATAGTTAGGTTCTGCTGTCAACTTGGCCAAGTGACAATGCCTTTGTTGTGTGGTCAGGCAAGCACTGGCCTGACCATTGCTGCAAGGATATTTTGTGGCTGGTTGATAAACTGGAAGACTAGTGCATGAAATTATCCATCAGTCGATTACATCTGTGGCTGATTACATCAGCTATCAGCTAAGGTGTGTCTCACACAATGAGATAATCCAATTAGTTTGGAGGCTTTTAAGGGAGAAAAGAGACTTTTTCACAGCTTCTGCAGCCAGTGAGCCTCTCCTGGAGAGTTCATCTGGAATCTTCATTGAAGCTGCCAGCTTCACAGTCTGCCTTACAGATTTTGGACTCTTCTATTCCCATGGTTGCATGAGGCAATTTTATAAAATTCATATGTATGGGCATTTTTTTTTTGCATGGTGTTCTAGTTTACTAACTGCCAGAATACAATATACCAGAAATGGAATGGCTTTTAAAAAGGGGAATTTAATAAGTTACTAGTTTATAGTTCTAAGGCTGAGAAAATGTCCCAATTAAAACAAATCAATAGAAATGTCCAATCTAAGGCATCCTGGGAAAGATTCCTTGGTTCAAAAAAGGCCGATGAAATTCAGGGTTTGTCTCTCAAGTGGAAGGGCACATGGCGAACACAGTCAGAATTTCTCATCTGGAAAGGCACATGGTGAACACAGTCAGGGTTTTTTTCTCATCTGGAAGGGCACGTGGCCAACACGGTATCATCTGCTAGCTTCTTCTCCTTTCTTCCTGTTTCATGAAGCTCCCCAGGAGGCATTTTCCTTCTTCATCTCCAAAAGTCACTGGATGGTGGACTCTGCTTCTTATGGCTATGTCATTCTGCTATGCTCTCTCTGAATCGCTCTCATTCTCCAAAATGTTTCCTCTTTCATGGGACTCCAGAAACTTATCAAGACTCACCCAAATGGGTGGAGACACGACACCACCTAATCCAGCTTAACAACCACTCTTGATTAAATCACATCTCCAGGGAGATGATCTAACTACAGATTCAAACATACAGTATTGAATAGGGATTATTCTGCCTTTACAAAATGGGATTTAGATTAAAACATGGCTTTTCTAGGGGACATACATCCTTTCAAACCAGCACACATGGGCAGGCACCGGGAATTGAACATCTCTGGCATGGTAAACAAGAATTCTGCCACTGAGCCACCATTGCACCACCCTATAAAACTCATATTTAAAGATCTGTCCTGTTGGTTCTGTTTCTCTAGAGAACTCTAACTAACCAGGAGTGGTTCTTGAGAAACAGAATCTTAAAAATGTTTTTTTTACAAGTGGTTTTCTACTCTGACTAGACTCAGAGACACTAATGACTGTGTTTCCAGTAATCAAGATGACACTGACAATCCATGGGGTGAGCTGGCAAAAGTATGTACTCAAAATATTACCATTAAATTGGACTAATTGTATTCTTATGCAAAGCAAGGCTCTAAGTGAGAATGTTTTTGACACCTTTATAGAGTTTATGGAATTAAGAGGTATAATTATGTTGACTAGTTATCATTAGATATGCTGGGTGCAGTGATGAGGAAAAAGAGTGAGCTGAAGGCTTCAAATTTGCACCTTAAGTGCCATATGAATGATGTAAAACTTTCCATGTGTGCCCTAAAATAAAATCTTATTTCCTGTGGTCGCAGACTTGAGATCTCTGAAAACCAGATATAAGGCTTAATTGTACAGGTAGCAGATTTACAAGGTAAACTGAAATCTCACCCTTGCAGGGTGTCCGCTCTTAATTGGGCACTTTGATTGGAAAAGAATGGGATCCTGAATCATGGGATGGTGATATATGGCTTGATAATGATGGTGATGAGGAAACAGGATCCCTGGTATATGCTGAGCCTTTGAGAGATAGATCTATAATGAAATGCCCTGAGGAAAAAGCTTCCTGACCTCTAGCTTGCTTTAAGAAACAGCTTCCCAGTCTCCCATTCACCCTAGAGGAGTCTGCCATCTAACCTCCACCTAATGAGATTAACCCTTCAGTGCCTGCTAATTCTGTAATACCTCCCCTGGGGAAACAGCCCTCACTCCTCTTTCTGGAGCAACTAATCTTGATTCACCAGATGAAACTGCAGTAGAAAACCCTGAGGTAATTGGCTTGTAAGACACTTCTATTTCTTTTCATGACACACCTCCACCACTCCTCTTTTTTTCAAGATGTATAACTAGACTAAAGTCTCAACAAGCCCTGAAAGGTACAAATTGTGACCCATGGGGACGTATGCTATACTCCAAAAGGTCTGCATGAGTTTTCCAATCTATATAGACAGAAATCAGGGGAATGTGTGTGGGAATGGATATTAAGGTTGTGAGATAATAGTGGAAGGAATATAAAGTTGGATCAAGCTGAATTTATTGATATAAGCCCACTAAGCAGAAAATTTGCATTCAATGTTGTAGCTTGAGGGGTTAGAAAGGGCATTAATTATTTGGATGATTAGCTAAAAGGTGGATCAAAAGGTGGCTCACGTTAGCAGCCAGAACTGTGATGGTATGATGTAGAGGGGATCCAGAGGCTTAGAGAAATTGGAATGGTAAAGTGGATTTATCCTGGAAGACCTGCACACACCTCAGGAATGCCCAGAGGATACATCTTGCCCCAGAACTTTGAGAAATAAATTCATGATATAGGCTCCATCATCCATGAAGAGCTCTGTATATGCCCTTCCTTGTAGGTCAGACATTACTGGGGAAACTACTGTCACTGAGCTGGAATCCTTAAACACAATGGGGATGACCAGATCCTGAAGTAGCAGAAACCATACGGTAACAGTTAATCACAATAGACAAGGTGGGTGTGGCCACCATAAGGGCAGCAGACTCAAAGCAGCATTCAAAATCATTTGACTCGCAGAGACCTGTGGTTTGGGCTAGTAGATCATGAGGTACCTAGAAGTAAAATAGATGGGCAATCTACTAAATTCTTGTTTGAGCTGTATAAACAGAAGAGTTCTAGGTCAAGTGAACAGAAGTCTAACTTAAATTACAGAAACAGAGAGTCATGGCCAGTTTACAGACCCAGAGCCCCTCGAATGAGGGGAGGGCCGATACCCTTGGGGAAGTACCCTTTTACACTGCTTAAAATTTACACTGTTAACCTTCCTCCCTGCCTTCCCCAAGGAGACCTATGGTCTATTACCAGGGTGACTGTACACTGGGGAAAAGGAAATGATCAGATATTTGGGGGATTATTGGACTGTGGCTCAGAAGTGACACTAAATCCAGAAGACTCAAAATATCCTCTGGTCCACCAGTCAGAGTAGGGCCTTATGGAGGTTATGTGGTTGATGGAGTTTTAGCTCAGGTCCATCTCACAGTGGGTCTAGTGGGTCCCAATCCTATTCTGAGGTCCTTTCCCCAGTTCCAGAATGCATAATTGGAACTGACATACTCAGCAACCGGCAAAATCCCTATTGGCCCTCTGACTCACAGAGTGAGGGCTATTATGGTAGGAAAGGCCAAGTGGAAGCCGCTAGAACTGCCCTTACCTAGAAAAATTGTGGATCAGAAGCAATATCATATTCTTGGAGGGATTGCAGAGATTACTGTCACTCTTAAGAACTTAAATGGATGCAGGGGTGATGATTCCCACCACATCCCCATTCAACTCTTCTATTTGACCAGTGCAGAAAACAGATGGGTCTTGGAGGATGACAGTGGATTATCATAAAATTAACCAGGTGGAGACTCCAATTGCAGACATTGCTCCAGATGTGGTATCATGGCTTAAGCAAATCAAAACATCACTGTAACCTGGTATGGAGCTAAATGTTTTTTTATCAATAGCTGTCAGTAAGAACCACCAGAAACAGTTTGCATTCAGCTGTTAAGGCCAGCAATATACCTTCACTGTCCTTCCTCAAGGATACATCTACTCTCCAGCCCTATGTCACAATCTTGCCCATAGGAACCTTGATCATTTCTCCCTCCCATAAGACTTCACAATGGTCCATTATATTGACGATGTCATGCTGATTGGACCTAGTGAGCAAGAAGGAGCAACTACTCTAGACTTATTGGTAAAGCTTTTGTGTGTCAGAAGATGGGAGATAAATCCAACAAAAATACAGGGCCTTCCACCTCAGTGAAATTTCTAGGTGTCCAGAAGTGTGGGGTGTATCAAAATATCCCTTTTAAGATGAAGGATATACTGTTGCATCTGGCCCATCCTATGACCAAAAAAGAGGCACAATGCCTAGTTGGTGTTGTGAATTTAGAGACAACGTATTTCTTATTTGGGTGTGCTACTGTGGTCCATTTACCAAGTGACCAGAAAAGCTGCTAATTTGGAGTGGGGACTGGAACAAGAGGAGGCTCTGTGATAGGTCCAGGCTACTGTGCAAGCTGCTCTGCCTCTTGGGCCATATGATCCAGCAGATCCAATGGTGGTGGAAGTGTCAGTGGCAAATAAGGCTGCTCTCTGGAGCCTTTGGCAAGCACCTATAGGAAAATCACATTGCAGATTATTAGGATTTTGTAGCAAAGTCTTGCCATCCAGTGCAGATAACTACTTTCCTTTTGAGAAACAGCTTTTAGCCTGCTAATAGGCCTCAGTAGAGACTGAATGCTTAACCATGGGCCACCAAGTTACCATGAGACCTGAGTTACCTATCATGAGCTGGGTCTTGTCTGACCCACAAAGCCATAAAGTTGGGCATGCACAGCAGCATTCCATCATAATGTGGAAATGGTATATTAGAGATAGGGCTCTAGAAGGTGAAAGCACAAGCAAATTACATGAAGAAGTGGCTTAAATACCCATGGCCTCCACTCTTGCCCTATTACCGTCTCTTTCCCAGACCAGAGCTATGGCCTCTTGGGGAGTTCCTTACAGTCAGTGGACTGAGGAAGAGAAAACCTAGGCCTGGTTTCCAGATGGTTCTGCATGATATACAGGGACCATCCAGAAGTGGATAGTTGCAGCACTACGACTCCATTCTGGCATGTCCTTAAAGGACAGTGGTTAGAGAATATCCTCCCAGTGGGTGGAACTTTGAGCAGTGTACCTGGTTGTTTATCTTGCTTGGAAGGAGAAGTGGCCAGAGGTGCATTTGCACACTGACTCATGGGTTGTTGCTAATAGTTTGGCTGGATGGTCAGAGATTTGGAAGGACCATGATTGGAAAATTGCTGACAAAGAGGTCTTGGGAAGAGGTATATGGATAGACATTTCTGAGTCGGCAAAGAACAGGAAGATGTTTATATCCTATGTGAATGCTTACCAGAGTGTGACTTCAGCAGAGGAGAGCTTTAATAATCAAGTGGATAAAGATGACCCATCCCATGGATACAAGTCATCCTCTTTCCTTAGCCACTAATGCCACTGCTCAATGGACTCAAGAACAAAGTGATCATGGTAGTTGGAATGGAGGTTATGCATGGCCAACAACATGGAATTCCACTGCTGAGTACCCAATCTGCCAGCAGCAGAGATCCACACTCTGCCCCTGATATGACTCCATTCCCTGAGATGATCAGCCTGCTACCTGGTGGCAGGTTGATTACATTGGACCACTTCCATCATGGAAGGGGCAATGATTTGTCATAACTGGAATAGACACATACTCAGGATATGGGTTTGCATTCCCTGCATGCAATGCTTCTTCAAAACTACCATCCATTCACTTATGTAATGCCCTATCCACCATCATGGTTATCCACACAGCATTGCTTCTGATCAAGGAACTCATTTCACAGTAAATGAAGGGCAGAAATAGGCACATGCTCATGGAATTTTCTGGTTTCACCATGCTTCCCATCATCTAGACACAGCAGGGTTGGTAGAATGGTGGGATGGCCTTTTGAAGACTCAGTTACAGTGCCAGCTGGGCAGCAATATCTTGCAAGACTGAGACAGTGTTGTCCAGGAGGCTGTGTAAGCTCTGAATCAGCATCCATTATATGGATCCATAGAATCCATGGGTCCAAGAATTGAGGGGTGGAAATGGGAGTGGCACCACTCACTATCACCCCTAGTGATCCACTAGGAAAAGTTTTGCTTCATGTCCCTGAAACCTTAAACTCTGCTGGTCTATGGGTCTTATTAGTTCCAAAAGGAGGAGTGCTCCTACCTGGAGACATGACAATGATTACATTAAACTGAAAGTTACGACTGCCACCTGGCCACTTTTGGCTTTTCATGCCACTGAATCATCAGGCACAAAAGGGGATTACTGTTGTGTCTGGCGTAATTGATCCTGACTATCAAGGAGAACCATGATTTCAACTACACAATGGAGGCAAAGAACGGTTTTCCTGGAATACAGGAGATCCCCTAGGACATCTCTACCATTCGTTGTGATTGAAGTCAATGGAAGTCTGCAACAACTCAATCCAGGCAGGACTACCAATGGCCCAGATACTTCATGAGTGAAGGTCTGGGTCACCCCACTTTGCAAAGAACTATGGCACACTGAATTCCTTGCTGAGGGTAAAGGGAACATGGGTTGGGTGGTAGAAGAAGGTAGTGATAAATATGAACTATGACAACATAACCAGTTACAGAAATGAGGAATGTGATTGAATATCTCCTTCTTGTTTTGTTATGAGTACGTTTGCATCTGTATATAAGCAAATATCTTGTTTTCGTCTCATCATAAATACGCTGCTGTTCATGTCATAAGATTTATGTCATAAGGTATGAAGTTTAAGAGTGAATGTTACCTAAGAATTTGAACCCTATTCTTGAGAGATGTAGTACATTTGCAGTTGTATGCAGGACAGTGGGTTATTGTCACGTGAAATATATGTTGTTATTGTGTTCTATTTGGAAATCAATGTGTTTCAAGGTGATGTGTATCCCTGCCAAATTGACAGGAGTAGACTGTGATGGGTAGGTTCTGGTGTCAACTTGGCCAAGTGATTTTACCCAGTTGTCTGGTCTGGAAAGCACTGGCCTGACCATTGCTGCAAGGATGTTTCATTGCTGATTGGTAAACAAAAGGCTGGTTATTAAATCATCATTCAGTGGATTGCATCTGTGGCTGATCACATCTGCAATCAGCTGAGATGCATCTCCCACAATGAGATCATCCAATCAGTTGAAGGCTTTTAAAGAAGAAGAGGGCTCTTTCATTGCTTCTTCATCCTGTGAGCCTCACCTGTGGAGTTCATCCAGAACCTTCATCAGACCCACCAGCTTCACAGCCTGCCCTACAGATTTTTGACTCTTCCATTCCCACTGTTGCATAAAGCAATTTTTTGTATCTCACATTTAAAGATCTCTCCTGTTGGTTCTGTTTCTTTAGACAAGCTTGATTAACACATTAATGCTAAAGGGAAGGCTAGAATATTTCTAAATTATACAGAGGCTACTCTTTGTGCCTGAAATTCTGTCACTTAAGCCAACATGTTTCTTGGAGTAGAAGCAGAATGATGAGATTGGATATCTTCAGCAAACTTTTGGGCTCAGCAATCTCACAATGTTTATTAATTTTAAGCAGATCACTGGGAGAAGAACATGACTTACTCATTTGTAATTCTTTCCCAGCTGTTTATGTGTTCAAAACTGGTTTTCTGTGTCACATTGTTCAATTATATTGTGTTCAGCTGGTAGATGTCTGATATGTCAGAAGAATGGGTTGCATAAAACCAGATTGCAGCATCCATGGATATTTGCTTGTTTGTACCACTCCTCTCCATAAACCTAATATTTCTTCAGTTACCTTTTACTCTTTAGGTCAAAGATTGTATTGTTATGAACATAATACCTGTAGCTAAATGTATTAAAATTCAAATGTTTCCATTTAAACGCTGCCTAAATTATACTCCAATATGTTTTGGAACCTAAAACAACCTCAAGGGTAAGAACTACCGTTCATTCTTTATTAGAACAAGGACTTATTTTACCATGTACTACTTCTTGCAGTCCTCCTATAATGCCATTTAAGATGCTTAATGGAAAAGGCTATTTATCTGTATAAACTCTCAGGGCAATCAATACACCATCGATCCCTACATTCTAGTGGGTTCTTAACACCCAAGTGAAAACTTTGCAATGGCAGATTTATTTGCAGCCTTTTTTAGATACTGGTAGGTAAGGGCAGTCAGTAATATGTTTGTTTTTCAGTGGGGCAATCAATAATATAGTTGTTTGCTTATGCCTCAAGTATTTATGAAAACCTCATATTTCTCTCAGAGTCTAAATAATAATCTTACAGGTTTGATTTTTCCTGAGGTAACACCCTGGAATAGTATGTACAAGATTTACTGCTGTGCTGTCCTGAAATAGTCTACAGGATGATTCCATATACCCCTTAGGAAG
Source organism: Myrmecophaga tridactyla (assembly GCA_004026745.1). NCBI lineage: Eukaryota > Metazoa > Chordata > Mammalia > Pilosa > Myrmecophagidae > Myrmecophaga > Myrmecophaga tridactyla. The sequence continues at coordinate 67,077 of PVIY010005161.1, read as the reverse complement.
AATAGCTGAAGAGGGACATAATGCATCTAGAGAAAAGTTGCAAATCTATAAATAAACTGTGCGATAATTGGGTCACAATCTCAGCAGATAGATGCTTACAATCCTCCGTGAGAATAAAGGTTATTGAATTGCACCCAAGGCCACAAACTAAAACAACTAAATGGATTTTATTTTTTATAAGTGACTGCATTTTGTAAATTTTTGTAATTTTTCTAAAACAGTTCAGTTACATGAGTTTATGAATACTGCTACCTTCCACTAGAACAGATGAAGAAAATCCTTCTCTTCAAAGATATGCCTGTAGCAATATCTTATACCAGGTATTTCAACTATGCTAAACCCTTCTCTCTTTGTTTAGAAAGAGAATGCTGATTACACTTATGACCATTAATATAAGAGAGTGATTCATATCAGAAGTCTACTCCACTTAGCATATCCCTCCATTTGATGGCTGAACACCACTTATCTGCTGGTAGGCAGCAGCAGCAGCAAAATTGGTTGGCACTTCTGCTGAGAGAGTGTTTGCTTTTCCACTAACTTTATGGATTCACATGCCAAGGTCTCATTAATTTTTAGTTGGCCACTGTTGGGGACTGCATCATTACTCCCACCAAAGGGATGTTAAGGTCCCAAACCCCCCTAAAGGAGTGAACCCATTTATAAGTAGGACCTTTGAAGATGTTACTAGTTAAGGTGTATCCAAACGGAATGAGGGTGGGCCTTACTCCAGTATGGTCCCTATGAGCAAACAAATCGGACACAGAAAAGAAGGCATGGGGGGGAAGCAAGAAGATGGAAGTCCAGGAAACTCAGAAAATAAAGAAGATACCACCACCCTGCAATGTGCATTTACATGTGATGGAATGTTTATTTAAACAGTCGACATGCTTTTGGAGCAGTGCATGATTTGAGGATATTATGACCTCATTAGTTAGTCCCTTTAAGAATGGTAAAATGTCAATGGCTTACTAGAAACTATTCAATACCCAAATGAGTTATCTGTAAATAGTGTATAAGCCCACTTTAGAGAGCACTCCAGAAGCCAAGGCTGACACTTTGTCTGAACTCCTTAGTAAACAATAGGCTTACACCAATGTAGGTAGATGAGATGCTAATACATTTAGAAATAATACAATTGACTCAAAACAATCAGTTCAATCCCCTGCACAGTTGTGACATTTTGGGTGTCAAAGAGATGAACGCTTAACAGCTATGGATTCGGTTAATATTTGCCATGGAAACACAGAATCACCACAATCCATCCAACAGATCCTGGCCAAATTACTCCCTTATTGATCTTCATATAATGAAAGATAGTTGCTGCATTTCTTACCTGCAACCAGCAAAATCTTGGGACTATGTAAAAGTAAGAAACAGTACAGAGTTTCCTCCTCAAATTCTTACTGATCATCTACAAATGAATTTTCTACAACCGCACAAGTCTTTAGGCTATGCATATAGACTTCTTTTAAAGTTTCCAGTTGGATGGAAGATTTTCATTGCTAGAGAACTATAGTTGTTGATGTGGAAAAAGCTTTACTAGCTTTTGTGTTCCTACATCAAAAAAGTTTTCCACGTTTCATCATATTCCACAAATTATACTTCAATGTTCCTATCCCTGCATCTTCAGGAAAGTTAGAAAGAGGAACCATGGTCCTGAAGTCAAAATTTTCCAGCATGTCAGAAATTCTTACTCTGCCTTGGCTAAAAATTTTTCCAGCCTTAATGGCCACAGAATAGTCTCAGAGTGTAAGCAGACCTTTTCCCTGTGCAATGAGAGATTATTCTATATATTTCTTTTAATATTTGAAAAGAATTCACTGAAAACGTCCTCCATGCTTGTACACAAAGACCTGCTAGGAGCATCAAGGTCTGGTTTGGTGTCCTCATCATCCAGTTCAGCAGATACAAGCAACCTTTCCAAAGGAACTGCTTTTCAAATCTTTGCACGATCATACACATGATAACTGGATCTATGGGAAGAGATAGTAATACAAGAATGCTTCAATCTCACTGGAAGGGATTTTTTTTTTAATTTCAGCTCCTTCTTATCATAACCGTAGCAGTGATGTCTCATGGCATAGTACACGCGTGCTCCTAACTTATATACCAGTGTATTTCCACACCCATGAGAGATTAAAGTTAAGGCTATTTAAAAAGTCTCCTGAAACACATGGCCCTAAGTGTCAGAAACACTCCAAAAATGATCATAGATACAGCCAGCTTCTGCCCATGGCAATGGAAAAAAAAACAACAGAGTAATTTCCTTAATGCTTTCTCCCTTATAATTATTATTCTGGTATTCTACTACCAAAATTCTGGTATTCTATTCTTCTACGACTGGATCAACTCAAATACCTTGAAATTATTGTCTGCCCTTATAATAGTTCTGCTATAATCAAAACACGTGATTTTATTTAGCCTGGGCAATTGCAATAGAATTTAATACATCAGATTGTTTTGTATATCCTCAGTCATTGCTTTTCATGCACAGGACCTCCCCCTGAGACCATTACCAGACATGTCCAGTCATTATTCACAGGCATGTCAGAGTTCTCTGGTCCCCAGCTGTGCTTCCCATGACCCGCTTGGGATTCACAAACCTTTTTTGTGATACTCTGCATAGGTAGATTTTAATGGGACAGAAATAATACAGATCATGGGGACTGAATAGTAGCACTGATGACAACTGTATTGAAGGGGTAAAAATCAGAACACAGAGTGTTCATCACAATCAACATGTATTACTTTCAACAGTGTTCAAGAGATCAATACATAGAATAATTGTCAGGGAAAAAATGCCATGGGAGCGCATGTTTGAGTATTAATTTACCAGGACTTGGTGTCTGGTACCCCCTTCTATTAAAATTGGGTTTGGACTAGAGGCTATTAGATGTTACCAGCTGTGTGAATAAGCTCATGTTATTTTAAGATCTGTCTTACTATAATCTTGCAGATTATACAGAATCCATTAGAAGTGGCAAAGCAAGGAGATGACTGTACAATAAATTAGATGGAATTCAGTTATAGAAGCAGATAGAAAAACATATTTACAAATACAGAGCTCTGGAGGGCTCTCTATTTTTTTCAAGTAACTCCTCGTCATGCTTTAAAGAAAACCGATAGAGAAAGAGGCGCCTCAATCTGATCCGTTAAGTACTGCTTAAATGGGATTGAACAAAGCTACTGATTTTCTAGGAAAGAAAATAATATAAATAAGGTACCTTTAAAATTGGCAATCTTAGATTTGATCTTCGTTGCAAAGGAGGCATTCATGCTGCCTTGGGGGAGGAATGTTTCTCTAATATTCAAAACTATGCATTATTTTTTGTTTGGCTATTTTTACTCAATAAAATCATTTTGAGATTCATCCATGTTACGACATGCAGGACTTATTTTTACATTACTGAGTATTATTCCATTGTGTGTATATATAGATATACCATATTTTGTGTATCAGTTAATCTGTTGATGGACATTGGCTATTTTGGGGGTTATTACAAAAGAAACTGCTATGGACATTAGTATACCAATTTTATATGGTTATACGCTTTAATGTCTCCTGCATAAATCATTAGGAACAAATGTTTGTAACATATGTAGGTGTACATATAACTTTTAAAGGGACTGGCAAATTCTTTTTTAAAATGTACCATTTTATGTTCCCAGCAGCAAAATATAAGAGTTTCAGCTTCTCTACATCCTTGTCAACATTTAGCCATTCTAAAAAACTAAAAGATATATAGTGGTATTTCTTTTTTATTTAAGTTCGCAATTTCATAATGACTAATGGTGTTGAGAATTTTTATGTGCTTTTTTGTCATCCTTGACTTTTCTTGGTAAAATATTCAAATGTGCTGCTAATTTAAAGTGCTTTTTTATTTCTTCTTATTGAGTTTGAACCATCCATTAAATATTCTGGATACTTATCCTTTATCAGATAATTGATTTGTAAGTATTTATCTCATTTTATGGCCTGACTTTCCATTCTCATAAGAGTAACTTGGGAAGAAGAGAAAATTTTAACTTCGAAAAAGTCTGAAATATCAGTTCCTTCTATTATGGATTGTGCTTTTGATGTAATTTAAGAAATTTTGCCTAACTCAAGGAAACATTTTAGGATTAAATTTTCTCCTATGGTTTATTCTAAAATTTTTATGGTTTTAGGTTCTCTCTCTCCCTCTCCCCCCCGCCACCTCCTTGCTTCTTTGGTATGTATTCAGTTAATTTTTGTATACAGTATGAAGTATGGATCAAAGCTCAATTTTTTCCAATAAACACCTTAAGCTATTATATTACCATGTGTTGAAAAGACCATCTTTTTTCTGCTGACTTGCCTTGTATATTTGACAAAAATCAGTTGTTCATATATATGTGGGTCTATTTGGATCTATTCTCTCTAATTTATTGCTTTGTCTTTCATTATATCAATACCATACTGAAGCTTCATGATAAACTTCGAAATCAAGAACCATTAGTTCTCCAACATTTTTCTTTTTTGTCAAATATGTTTTGGCTTTGCAAATTCTTTCTACTTACATATGGTTTTAACATTGTCTAGTCAATCTCTATAAAAGAAGACTACTGAGGTTTTCAGGATGGTTTTGTTTAATCTGTAGATTGATATTGAAAGAAATTCCATCTTGATGATGCTGAGTCTTCCAGTGAATATGGCACACTTTCTTTTTATACATGTGAAAGAATGTTACAACAACTTTTAACAATATTTTCTGCTGCTTCCAAAATCTTTTTCAGATTTTCATTGCTGCATTTTATTTTATTTTTATTTGGAAAGTTGTAGATTTACAGAAAAAGCCTGAAGAAAATGCAGAGGTCCCATATACCCACATCCATTATTAGTATTTTACATTAATGCAATAAACTTGTTACAAATGATGAGAGAAAATTTTCATAGTAGTACTATTAACTGTAATCCATAGTTTATACTGGGTTCACTGTTTGTGTTGAAAAGTCCTTTGCTTGTTTTGCTATTTAAAATTTTTTTCATTAACATGCATAGAATTTTTTCCCTCCAAACCAATTCACTTACATGTGTATATATATATATACACATATATATATACACACATACATATACATGTATATATTTCAGTGATTTTAATTACATTTAAAATGCTGTGCTATCATCACCACAATCCTTAACCAAAACCTTTCCGTAACCCCAAACAGAAATTTTGTACCGATTAAGCATTAAACTCCCATCCTCATTCCCCTACCGTGGTACCTCATCATCTGAATCCTTATTTCTGAGACGAGTTTGATTGTAATTATTGCATCTCAGTGAGATTTTATAATGCTTTTTCCTTTTGCATCTGCTTATTTTACTGAATATGATATCTTCAAGGAATATCCATGTTTCTCGTGTATCAGAACTTTGTTCCTTTTCATGGCTAAATAATATTCCATTGTATGCAGATATTACATGCTGTTTATTGATAAATATGCTCTTGGACACGTGTTTGTTTCACCTTTTGGTAACTGTGAATAAAGCCTATGGAAACATTGATGTGTAAATACCTGTTCAAACCCATGCTTTCAGTTATTTGCAGTTGATATTTACTAGTGGGATTATCAGGTCATGTGGTAATTATATATTAAACATTCTGAGGAATTTTGCCAAACTGTTTTGCACAGTTTGCAGTAAGTACCTAAAAGTTGTGGGCTTGGCAGAGAATTATAGAAGCAACGTATGTGTGTGCTATTGAAGTTAAGTTGATATAAAATCAAACCTGACTACTGAGATTTAAGATGTTAAATATATGCCCATGGTATCCATAAAGAAAATTATATGAAAAATAAAAACAGAAAGAAATGATAAGTGTCTTGAAATTGTACAATAGTAATAAATAAGTGAAAAAGTAAGTAAGAAACGACATTGAGTGAAGTATTTAGGATCAAAAAGGCTGAGATTTACAAAGACTATGTAGCAAAATGGCAAAAGAAAGTCCTAAATTATCAGTAGTTATTTTAAATGCAAATAGATTAAACTCTTCAGTCAAAAGGCAGAAATTGGTCAAATGGATTAAAGAGTGTGGCCCAACTTTACACTGCTTACAAGAAACTCACCTAAAATTCAAGACATACATAGGTTGAAAGTGAAAGGATGGAGTAGATAGATAGATAGATAGATAGATAGATAGATAGATAGAGATATAGATATATCTTGCAAATAGTAACCAAAAGAGAGCTGGGGAAGCTATACCAATATCAGATAAAATAGACTTAAGTCAAAAACTGTTATGAGGGACAAATGTCATTCTATACTGATTGATGTTAGTATAAAATGGCACCTAATGGCAGAATTCCAGATTATAGGAAGCAAATGTTGACAGTTTTGAAGGGAAAAATAGACAGTTCTATATTAATTGTAGGGGTCTTCCATATACCATTTCCAAAAATGGATGGAACATCCAGAGAGAAAAGTTACAGAATGCAAGAACTGAACAATTCCATAGATGAGCTAGATCCTACAGACATATATAGAATACTTCACCAAACAATAGGAAAACACAGGCTTCTCTTGTGCACATGGGTCATTCTTCAAAATAGGCCATATATCACAGAACAAGTCTTAGAAATTAGAAATTATTAAAATCATGAAAAGTATTTTCTCCACCCCCAAAGGAATTAAGCTGGAAATCAATGAGAGACAGAGAACTAGAAATTTTCCAAATGTGTGGAAATTGACCTATAGACCCTGAAGCAAGCAGTGGGTCAAAGAGGAAATGACAAGGGAAATGAGTAAAAAATTGTAAGATGAGCATGTTGGTTTGAAACTGTTATGGCTCCCCAAAAGCCATGTTCTGTTAACCTAAATTGTGGGGGCAGACATATTGTATAGGCGGGACCTTTTAATTAGGTTGTTTCCATGGAGATGTGACTCACCCAATTGTGGGTGGGATCTTTTGAGTAAATTGTTTTCATGGAAATGTGAAACATTCATTTCAAGGAATTCATGGAAGCTAAGGTCTGGAGCCAAGAACTCTCAGGCCAGGAGAGCAGACCCCCAGGTCTATCTGGAAAGGATAAGTTTGCCCCACAGGCTGTTGGTGGCCCTTCCTCCTTCATGTTCACAAAGAGTTTTCCATCTCAGGTCTCAGAGACAGTGGAGCACATTCCCCAGGGACTGGGGAGAGCCTGACAACCACCCCACTGTTCTCAAGGGCTTGAGCTTGTACCCTACAGATGGCAAAGAGCCCAGGTGCTGCCTAGATACGTGAAGAGGGTGGGGCCGAGAACATGTTTTTCTCCTCAGTGCTTGGATATGTTGGAATGGTCACCCCAGTATTTGCAGAGTGCAGGGCCACTGCTTAAGTCCTTGGAAGGGATGGGACTGCTGCTTTTTCAAGCACAAAGAATAAATGATTCTCAGATTTAAAAATCTGATGTAGTTTGTCATGCTGATTTTTTTAATTGTTTTGGATCTTTAACTCCTGCTTTCCTTTCAATCCCCCCCTATGGAAATGGGAACATGTATTTATGACTGTCTCTCCTTTGTAAATTTTAGCACATAACTTGTTCTAAGTTTCAAAGGGCCACAGCCAGAGGAAAAATTTTTGCCTTAGAAAAGACCATGCCTATAAATTGACTTTAATAAGATTTTCTACTATTTTTTTTTACTTTGTATTGTACATGTATTCTTATTGAAATGGCTTAAGGCTTTTGCAATTCTGTGATGGAATGAATACAGGTTTTATATGGAAAGAATATGTCTTTTGGGGGGTCCAGAAGGTAAAATGTGCTGGTTAGAAACTTTTATATACCCCAGAAAAGTCACATTCTTCTAATCCAATCTTATGGGGGCAGACCTATCATTTGCTGGGGCCTTTTGATTAGGTTGTGTACCAGTTTGTAACTGTTGTGTACCCCAGAAAAGCCATGTTCTTTAGTCCTCATTCAATATTGCTGAGTGTTTTCTTTTATTGTTTACATGGAGATGTGACCCACCCAATTAGGGGTGATAAATTTTGATTAGGTGTTTCCATGGAGGTGTGTCTCCACCAATTCAAGTTTGGGTTGCTTACTGGAGTCGTTTAAGAGGGAAAAATTTTGGAAAAAGCTTCAGTGCTAACAGAGCCTACAGAGCCAGAGAACTTTGGGGATGAAAGAAATTGTTCATGGGGAGCCCACTGAAGAGCTGGGAAGGAAAGTTAGCAGAGGTCCTATGTGCCTTCCCAGCTGACAGAGGTACTCTGAACAGGACCAGCTTTTCTTGAGTGAAGGTAATCTCTTTTTGGTACCTTAATTTGGGCATGTCTATGACCTTAGAACTGTAAATTAGCAACCTAATAAATTCTCTTTTTAAACCATCCTATTTCTAGTATATTGCAGTCCAGTAGCTTTAGCAAATTAAGCAAGTTGTTTCCATGGAGATGCGACCTACTCAATTCAAGGTGGATTTAATCCTTTTACTGGAGCCCTCTACCAAGAGAATAAGTGACATTAAACATAGGGTGAGCCTCAGTGGCTCAGCAGGCAAAGTTCTTGCCTGTCATGCCAGAGACCCAGGTTCAATTACTGGTCCCTGTTCATGCAAAATATATATATATATATATATATGCATTAAACATAGGGAGAACTCAGAGCTAAAACAGATTGCAGAAAGATGGAACCAAGACACAAATGTCTGGAGATCCTAAGCTAAGAGATGAAACCCACAGTCTGCCCTGGAGATACTGAAGACCCACAGATGCTTGAGGGAAAGCCGCTGGAATCAGCGACTGAAACCAGAAGCCAGGAGAGAAGTACAGCTGATGTCACCATGTGCGTTACATGTGACAGAGAAACCCGGATACAATCGCCTTATCTTCAGAATCAACATCTTTTACCTCAATTAAGGCATCTTTTTCTGGATGCCTTAATTCAGATATTTTCATGGTCTTAGGACTGTCATTTTGCAACTTAATAAATCCCCTTTAAAAAAGTCAATCTCTTTTTTGTATATTGCATTCTGGCAGCTTTAGAAAATCAAAATAATGAGTGAAAATGAAAACATATCATATAAAAACTTAGGTGATGTAGCAAAAGCAGTACTGACAGGGGCTTCATACATTTAAATGCATACATTAAAAATAAGAGGAAAGCTCTCAATTAAGAGGCCTAACCTTAAAACTGGAGGATCCAGAAAAAAAAAGAAGAGCAAACTAAAACCAAAGTGAGCAGAAGGACGGAAATAAAGTTTAGAGTGGAGACAAATGAATTAGAGACTATAAAAACAGGAGGGAATCAACCAAACCAAATATTTTTCTTTGAAAAGATCAATAAAATTGACAAGCCTTAAGCTATACTGCATTGATTTTGATCAATTGATTCACCTCTTAATAATTGGTCACCATTCTTGTATTTATACATGCCCGTGGGTTTTTTTTTAATACTAGAATTGTTAATTTTGCCTTGTTGTATGCTGAATGTTTTTATCTTTATCAATATTCTTATGCTTTGTTCTATGATTCAGCTAATTTCCTTGGAAAATTTTTACCCTTTCAAATCTTCTTTAGATAGGTGAGGCAAGAAGAGTGTTCACTCTAGGGCCAATAATTCTTCACTACATACGAAAGACCCTTCTGAGTGTTGCACTAATGCCCCGTGAATTCTGAAATTTTCCAGTCTGCTGAAGGAGAAGACACTATTCCCACCCCTGGGTGAACATCAGGACTGCTCCCTCAAATCCTTTTGATGATTCTTTCCTGGCCTCATGTGAATGCTGATCAGTACTCTGCTGAATAACCAAACTTAACCCTCTGCTGTCTTGTGATTCTCTTTCTGGGATTTTATCCTGAAAACTCTAGCTACACTGATCTTCCCTAATTCTCAGCTGTCCCTTCAACTCAAAACAACCACTAAACTCCACTCAGATTGCCTCTGCTGTTCTGAAGCCAGAAAATACTTGTGCAGGCAGTAAAATGGGGCAATCAGAGAAGGCTAATTTTGTCTGTTTTCCTTCATCTAGGGATCATTTTCCTTCTATGCTTACATTTTCTTATAAACTGTTGTACTTTAATCATGCCAGGCAAGAAGGTAAATCCAAGTCCTGTTACTCCTGCTTGTGCAGAAGTGGAGATCAACCTCACACTGGACCGTGATACAGGAGTTCCTGAAGGACGAAACCCTGACTTAGGCACTCTGGATGTAGTTTGGAGCAACTGATTGCCCTTATTCTGGAAAGGACAGGACCCATTCACAGCAAACCAACTGAAACTAGTCTAGTATTTACACAACATATAAATACATATATTGACATCCAATGAACCTTCTGTAGAAGCTATCTTTTTGTAATATGGGACAGATTCAGTTATAGTATTTTCTATTCAAAAAGCATACATACATTACATTTCTTCCTCCAAAATCTCAACCCTGAAAACTGTGCAAGTTGGATTAAGTTCCCTGAATGGCAGTAAAGGTTTTTCACTCAATGTGATATCTTATTTCTTTAATTGATTTTAGATTTCCCTTAACACTGACTTGTGCCAACTATATTATCAATTATTATATACATATACTTTTAATTTATATATATTGCCTAGGGCAGCCATAGTAAAGAACCACAAATGCAGTAGCTTAAAACAGCAAAAATGTACTGCCTCCCAGTTCCGGAAGACAGGAATCTGACATTAGGGTGACAGCGGGGCCATGCTCCGTTTGATGGCATACGGAAGAAACTTCCCTTGCTTCTACTACCTTCCATCATTGCCAGCAGTATTTGGTGCTCCTTTGCTTGTGACTCTAATCTCTGCTACTGCTTTCTTCTTTCCTGTGGGCTCATGTCCCTGTGTGTTCTCTCTTCTTATAAAGACAGACACCATTGCATTTAAAGCATACCCAAATCTTGTGTGACCTCATCTTAAGCTAAATAATTACATTTCCAAAGAGCCTATTCCCAAAAAGGTAACATTCTGATGTTTGGGATAAACATGAATTTAGGGCAGGTACTATTCAACTCATTATAATGTATAATATGTTTTGTCTTATGGTAATGGGCTATCTTGATTATTGTTATTTTTCAAAAAAATGTTTTGTCTATCAATATCCAACTACTCTTTCAGATAACATTTTAGAATCATTATTTATACTTCCCAAAGCAATTCTGTTATGAATTTTATGATAATGGCATTAAATTTGTATATTAATTCATGGAGAACTGATATCAATATATTTATAAGTTGGTACACCCAACAGTGTCGTATAAGCTTTAATTCACTCAAAATTTGTTTTATATTACTTTCAAGTATTGTATTTTGTTTATTGAGTAATTTATCATTATTTTTGGAGTTATCATGAATTATGTTTCTTCCCATATTATTTTCTAAATTACATGCTTAGATTTTGGAATACAGTTGGAGAAAGACAACAGCCATGCATACTTGTTCATATCCTTAAATTGAGATCTACATTAAAGTTCATTAGAAGATTGGGAGTAATAGAATTCAACAAGAAAATGCAATATGAGTAGGTATTAGATGCAAGAATCTTTTCTCTTTTTAAACTAACTCAGGACTTCTGGAAAATGACACAATATCATAGACAGTGTGCACTCCTCCACCGTGAAGCAACTAGAGAACAGACGGAAAATGACCAAAGCAGCAGTTCCAGAGTCTGGGTGACCAGAGAAGAACCTCTGCAGTATATGAGGAAGATCTGGATGGAAGAGAAGAGGGCTGCGACGGAGAAACCTGGGTGAGTGTACTCAGCCTTCACCATCCCAATGGAGAAATCTGGGTGAGGGTACTCAGCCATCACCACCCCAATGGAGAAATCTGGGTGAGTGTACTCAGCCTTCACCGCCCCCAGGTCTGCTGCTGCATAGTGGCTGGATCAGGCGACAGAGAATCAGCACTCTCCTGCTCCTGAGAGACAGGGGAGGCAATCCTCTCAGCCCTGCAGTCTCGCACCACAATGCGAGTACCTGGGAGCTGGTACGTTCATTTTATCCATACACAGAGAACCTGTGGTAGGTGCCTAACATCTACCTGGCAACCCTAAGTTAGGCCTTGTAGGTACCTGGATTCAGGAGAGTCTAGGAAGCCCTCCCTTTGGGAGGACAGGGGCATATAGAGCAAATCTGGTCTAACAACTGGCCAGTGAGAAATACACTCCGGGTCCCACTGCCTCAATCTTAGCAACGGGGCAGGGGCTCAGGATACTCACTGTGTACAAGAGCAGAGAGGCAGGGTGAAGGGGGCTGCACGGCATGGCAGGCATCCTCTGCACCCCACAAGAGGTGGCCTTGCTGGCTGGTAAAAAGCAGAGCACTCCTATGCCAGCTGCAGAAGCTAAATCTCTAATTTCTGCAGCCCAGAATCTTTCCATGTGGGAGCTTAGCAACCACGAGACCACTGCATCTACAAGTCAGTCTCAGCCAACATGCACAGTGCCTACCTCCCACCTCCAGAGCCAGTTTTTTCCAGTGTACCTGGGGGCCTGCTGCCTTGGCTGGGTTTTCACTGGGTCTGGACCCTAATCAGCAAGCTGCCGCAGTCTGGAAGAGGTAGGGTTACAACAAAGAGGAAGCACAAAGGCTATTCTCTGCCCAACTTCCAACAGTCTTCTGAAAAGATCTGTGCCCCCTGAGTGAGGCATTGGCCTTGGTTTATCTGGGAGTCACTCACAAACCAAGTGTCAAAAAGACCTTCAGTGCAAACCCAAGCAAAAACAAAATAGATATGCAAGGGAAACCTAATTTCAAAATCATCTTATCAAGATGATCAAATGCCAAGAAACCAGCAAAAGTCATAAAACATATGAAGAAACAAGATATGGCCAAGGCAAATTGTCGAATTACACAGAATTTGAAACAACTCATCAAAGATGTTTAAACATATCTCCTTAATAACTTCAGTGGTTTGTCTAAAAGCATAAATAACATAAAGAAGACACTAGAAGAGCATAAAGAATAATTTGAAAAATAAATAGAAAAATAACAGCTCTTACAGAAATGAATGTTACTGTGGATCAAATTCCAAATATGCTAGAAATACACAACAACATATTTGAAGAGGCAAAAGAAAGAATAAGCAAATTAGACGACAGAGCAAGTGAATTTGAATGCACCGAAGAATGAATGGTGAAAAAGAGGGAAAAATTAAAATTGGATCTCAGGGAAACGGTGGACACCATGAAGTGTGCTAATATCAGCGTCACTGGTGTCTGAGAAGCAGAGAAGAATAAAAGGCTGTGAAGTTTACTAGAGGAGATAATTGGGAAAATCTCCCCAACCCTTACATGAGATATAAAAATTCAAATTAAAGAGGCTCAGTGAACTCCAGATAGAATAAAACCACATAGACCCTCCAAGACGCAAACTATTCAGACTGTCAAATGCTGAAGAGAAGGGGAATCCTGAGATCAGCAAGAGAAAAGTGATTCACCACCTATGAGGGTTGCCAAATGATACTAAGTGCTGTTTCTCATCAGGCACCATGGAGGAAAGAAGGCAATGGCATGATATAATTAAGATTTTGAAAGAGAAAAATTTCCAGCCGAGAATTCTATAAACAGCAAAGTGGTTCTTCAAAAGTGAGGGAGAGAAAAAAAAATGTGAGGGAGAGCTTAAAATTTTCACAGATAAACAAATGTTGAGATAGTTTGCTAAAAAGAGGCCTGCCCTGCAAGAAAAACTAATGAGAGTTCTGTCAGATGAGAAAAAAAAAAGGTGAGAGAAAGAGGCTTCAAGGAGAATATAAAAATGAGGATTATAAGGAAGGATAACTAAAAAAATAAAAAGAGAGAGAGAAATACTAGGTCCGACAAATAAAAGCCAAGGTATAAAATGGTTGAAGTGACAGCTTTTACAATAATAACATTAAATACTAATGAATTAAAATCTACAATAAAAGACACAAATTGACAGAAATAATTAAAAATATGACCCATCTATATTCTGTTTACAAAAGAGTGACTTCAGATTTTAAAATAAAATAGGTTGAAAGTGAATGGGTCCAGAGTGATGCCCTGATAAATCCCACTGTGATTTAAACAGTGAATAAAAAAGTATTTGCAAAGTCCCGTTGGGAGAATGGTAAGAAAGGGAGAAAATTCAACTCCCCCAAGTGGAGTATTCTTGATATTCTCATAAGTAGTGGGGACAACCAAAGCAATAGGATGAGCTCCCAATCTTGGGATTTGTTCATAAGAGACTTAACCCTGCAAAGAATAGGCTAAGCCTACTTAAAATTAGGCCTAACAGTCATCCCCAAGAGAACCTTTTCTGTTGCCCAGATGTGGCCTCCCTCTCTCAGCCAACACAACAAGCAAACTTACTGCCCTCTCCCTCTCTACGTGCGACATGATTCCCAGGGGTGTGGTTCTTCCTGGCAATGTGGGACAGAAATCCTAGAACGAGCTGGGATTCACCATCAAGGGATTGAGAAAACTTTCTCAACCAAAAGGGGGAAGAGCAAAATGAGACAAAATAAAGTGTCAATGGCTGAGATTCCAAAGAGAGTCGAGAGGTTATCCTGGAGCTTATTCTTATGCATTAAATAGATATCACCTGTTTAGTTAAGGTGTAATGGAGAGTCTGGAGAGAACTGCCTGAAAATGTAGAGCTGTGCTCCAGTAGCCATGTTTCTTGAAGATGATTGTATAATGATACAGCTTTCACAATGTGACTGTGTGATTGTGCAATCCTTGTGTCTGATGCTCCTTTATCTAATGTATCAACAGATAAGTAGAGCACATGGATTAAAAATAAATAAATAATGGGGGAACAAATGTTAAAATAAATTTAGTAAATTGAAATGCTAGTGATCAATTGAAGGGAGAGATAAGGGGTATGGTATGTATGAGTTTTTTTTTCTGTTTTCTTTTTATTTATTTTTCTGAATTGATGCAAATGTTTTGAGACATGGTCATGATGATAAATGTACAACTATGTGATGATTTTGTGTTATTGATTATATAAAAAGAATGGAATGATCATATGGTAAGAATGTTTGTGTTTGTATGTGGTTATGTTTCATAAAAAATGATTATGGTGAAGAATACACAACTATGTAATAATATTGTGAGCCATTGATTGTATACCATGTATGGACTGTATGTTTGTGAAGATATGTCAATAAAAATATTAAAAAAAATAAAGAAAGTGAATGAATGGAAAAATATATTCCACACAAGCAATAATCAAAATAAGTGAGAGTAGCTATATTAATATCAGTCAAAATAGACGTTAAATGCAAAGATGTTTTAAGAAACAAAGAAGCACAATATACATTAATAAAAGGCATAATACAGGTGAGCCACAGTGGCTCAGCAGGCAGAGTTTTCACCTGCCATGCTGAAGAGCCAGTTTTGATTCCTTGTGCTTGCCCAGGTAAAAAAAAAAAAAAAAAAGGAAGAAAGGAAAAGGTGTAATCCACCAAGAGAAATAACAATTATAAATTTTATGCACCCAATCAAGGAGCTCCAAAGTACCTGAGGCCAAAACTGGCAAAACTGACGGGAGCAATAAACTTTTCTACATTAGCAGTGGGAAGCTTCTACACACGATTGTCCTCAATAGATGGAACAAATACAGGAACAATCAGGAAATAGTGAACCCAAATAATATGATAAATGAATTAGACCTATCAGGTATATATAGATCATTCTATTCCAAAACAGCTTTACATACATGCTTCTCATGCACTCATGGAACATTCTCCAGGATAGACCATATTCTGTGGCACAACAGATCTTAACAATTTTTAAAAGATTGAAATTATTCAAAGCACATTCTCTGATCATAATGCAATGAAGTTGGAAATCAATAACCACTGAAAAACTGGAACATTCACAAACATAAAGGTCAAACAACACACTCAAACAATCAGTGGGTGAAAGAAGAAATTGCAAGAGAAATTGGTACTTGGAGATGAGTGAAAATGAGAATACAGCATATCAAAACTTATAAAATGCAGTGAAGGTGGTGAGGAAAGGGAAATTTGCAGCTCCAAATGCCTACATTGAAAACGAAGAAAGAACAAAAGAGGTAGCTGAAATAATGAAAAAAAAACTAGAAAAAAAAAAGCAGCAAACTATCCCTAAAGCAAGTAAAAGAAAAGAAATAACAAAGATTAAAGAGGAAATCAATGAACTGGAGAACAAAAAACAATAAATGGAGAGAATCAATAAAACCAAAAGTTGCTTCTTTGAGAAGATAACAAGATTGACAAAATCTTAGCTGGACTGCCAAAGTAAAATGAGAGAAGATAAATAAATAAAAAATAAATAAGGAGAGAGGGTGATCATTAGCATTGGTCCCAAAGAAATAAAAAAGATCATAAGAGGATACTACACACAAAGGTATGCCAACAAACTAGACAACTTACATGAAATAGTTTTTTAGAAACACACGAACATCCTATACTAACTCTAGAAGAAATAGAAGAACTCAAGATACCATCAGTCATCAAAAAACTCCCTACAAAGAAAATCCCAGGGCCAGTTGCTTCACAGAGGAATTTTATCAAACATTCCAAGAAGATTTAATGCCTTTTCTGCTCAAAGACTTCCAAAAAATTGAAGAAAACAGAGCACTACCTAACTCATTCTATGAAGTTAATACCACTAACTACAAACTCTGAAAAAGATACTATGGGAAAGAAAAACTACAGGCCAATCTCCCTAATGAATATAGATGCAAAATTTCTCAACAAAATACTAGCAAATCAAAACCAATGGTATATTAAAAGAATTCTACAGCACAACCAAGTGCTGTTTATTCCAAGCATACAAGGGTAGTTCAACACAAGAAAATGAATTAATATAATACAACTCATTAACAAATCAAAAAGAAAAAAATCACAGAATCATCTCAATCGATGCTGAAAAAGCACTTCACAAAACTCAGTATCCTTTCTTGATAATAAATTTCAAAAGAAAGGAATCAAAGGATACTTCCTCAATATGATAATGGGTGTATATGAAAAACCCACAGTCTGCATCATAGTCAATGATGAGAGACTGTAAGCATTCCTTCTAAGATAAGGAATGAGAAAAGGATGCCCACTGTTACAACTGTATTCAACATTGTGTTAGAGGTCCTAGAGATATCAACTAGGCATGAAAAAGAAATAAAATGTATCCAAATTGGAAAGGAAGAAATTAAACTTTCATTATTTGCAGAGAGTATGATCCTATATTGAAAATCCTGAGAAATCTACAATAAGGTTACTTGCGCTAATAAACAAATTCAGCAAAGTGACAGGATATAAGATTAACACACAAAAATCAGTAATGTTTCTATCCGATAATAATGAGCTGAGAGTGCAATTAAGAAAAATGTCCATTCACAACAGCAACTAAAAGAATCAAGTAGCTAGGCATAAACTTAATCAAGGATGTAAAGGATCTGCACTCAGAAAACTACAAAACATTGCTTAAAGAAATCAAAGAAGACCTAAATAGATGGAAAGACATTCCATGTTCATGGATAAGAAGGCTAAATATCATCAAGATGTCAATTCTACCCAAATTGAACTTGGAAGCGAAACGGGCCTCAAACAGTCAAAAACATCCTGAAAAAGAGCAAAGTTGAAGGATTTACACATCCTGACTTTAAAGATCATTTGAAGCCACAGTGTCCAAAACAGCATGATATTGGTAGAAAGATAGACATGTTGATCAATGCAATCAGAGTTCAGAAATAGCCAGCCAGAACTATGGTCAACTGATTTTCAACAGGTTCCCAAATCCACTGAACTGGGATAGAATAGTCTCTTCAATAAATGGGGCTGGGAGAACTGGATATCCATATTGAATGGAATGAAAAATGATCCCTACCTCACATCCTAGACAAAAATTAACTCAAAGTGAATCAAAGGCTTAAATATAAGAGTCAAGTACCATAAAACTCCTAGAAGAAAATATAGGAAAACATCTTCAAGACCTAGTGTTAGGAGGTGAGTTCTTAGACTTACACCCAAAGCACAAGCAACAAAAGAAAAATAGATAAATGTGAACTCCTCAAGATTGAACACTTCTGTGCTTCAAAGGAGTTTGTTTAAAGGGTGAAAAGACAACCAACTCAATGGGAGAATATTTGGTAGCCATATATATGATTAGGGTTTGAGATCCACTGTATGTAAGGAAATCCTATAACTCAACAACTGAAAGGCAAACAACCCAATTATAAAACGGACAAAAGATATGAGTAGAAATTTCTCCAAAGAGGAAATACAAGGGGCTAAAAAGCACATGAAAAGATGTTCTTCTTCATTAACTATTAGAGAAATGCACAGAAAAACCACAATGAAATATCACATCATACCTATAAGAATGGCTGCTTTTAACAAAACAGGAAATTAAAAATGTTGGAGAGGATGTGGAAAAATAAGAATACTTATTCCCTGCTTGTGAGAGTGAAAAATGATTCAGCCACTGTGAAAGACAGTTTGGCAGCTACTCAGAAAACTAAATATTGTCCTGCCCGGTGACCCAGCAATTCCGCTACTCAGTATATACCTAGAATATCTGAAAGCAGAAACACGAACAAGCAACAGACATTTGAACTCTGATGTTCAAATTGGCATTGTTCACATTTGCCAAAAGATGGGAAAAATCCAAATGCCCAGATAAATGGATAAACAAAGTGTGGTATATTCCCACAATGGGCTATTATGCAGCAGTAAGAAGAAATGAGGTCTTGAAACATGCAACAAGATGGATGAGCCTTGAGGACATAATGCTGGGAGAAACAAGTCAGACACAAAAGGACAGATATATCATTTCACTAATATGAACTGAGTAGAATATGTAAACTCAGAGTCTTAATTTGTAGAATAAAGGATACCTAGAAATAACAGCAAAGGAAGGGTGAGTGGTGACCTAATACGTTCAGAATGTATATCGAGGTTGAATTTTAATGTTTGAAAGTAACTATGGGGTGAGGGTAGCTCACTATTGGGAATATAAGGTATAGTGCTGTACTGTGGGTGAATTTGGTTAAAAGGGGTTGTTTATGTATATGTCACCAATTAACACTAAAAATTCAACTAAGTTCTTGCATAAACTGGATAAATGTAAAGCACTGGTACAAAGAGTTAATAATAAAGTGGTATATGGGGAAAATTACTTAGTACAAGCTATGGACTATAGTTAACAGTGATCCCTTAAAGTTATTTCATCAACAGTAACTGGTGTACCAATACTAGGGGCCAATAATAAGGAGAGATTAGGGTTATGAGGTGTTTTGGGTTTTCTTTTTTGGGGTCTATCTGATCATTTTATTTTTGGAACAAAGAAAATTTTCTAAAATTGCATATGATGGTGATTACACAACTCAGTGATGTTACTCTGAGATACTGATTGTATACTTTGAATGGAATATTTGGTAAGTGAATATATCTCAATTAAATCTGTGAAAAAATTAAATTTTTTTTAAAAATTAAAAGGTATTGAATGCATATAGAACCCTAATGTAAACTATGTACCACAGTTAATAATGTAACTGTAATAATAATGTTTAATCAATTGTAAGACGTCTACCACACTAATGTGAAATGTTAATTATAGGGAAAACTGTGGGAGTGGGGAATATGGAACTCTGTATTTCCTGCATGATTTTTCTGTAAACCTATAACTGCTCTAATTAAAATATAAATAAAAACAACACGTAGGGGGAGGTGCAATGGTGGCTCAGTGACAGAATTCTCACCTGCCGAGCCAGAGACCTGAGTTTAATTCCGGAGCCTGCCCATGCAAAAAAAAAAAAAAAAAAAAAAAAAAAAAAAAAAAAAAAAAAAAAAAAAAAAAAAAAAAAAAAAAAAAAAAAAAAAAAACATGTAGGGTATCCACACGCAGACATGACATGCAAGAAAATAAAGTTGAACCACTTCTCACAGCCAAAACTTAATTGCAAATGGATCATAGATCTGACATGCAAGAAAATAAAGTTGAACCACTTCTCACAGCCAAAACTTAATTGCAAATGGATCATAGATCTGCATGACGTCAAACTATAAACCTTTTAGGATAAAACATAAGAGTAAATCCTCATATCCTTGGCAAGGCCTTCTTAGATAAAACACCAAAAGCATAAGCACCAATTAATAGTTAGATAAATTGGGCATCCTCAAAATTAAGTGTTTATACATCAAAAAAAAAAAGAGGAAAGACAAACCACAGAAGGATATTTCCACATCATATATTTGATAAGGCTTTGGTATCCAGAACCATTACAAATCATCAATACAAAGACCAAATAATTAAATTAAATAGCCACAATTTAAAGATGGGCAAGAGTTGAATAAACATTTCTCCAAAGAAGACATACTAATGGCCGATAAGCATGTGAAAAGAGACTCAGCATTATTCGCATGAGGAAATTCAAACCAAAACCACAATGAGATAGCACACAACTCTGTGCATATACTAAACATGTTGAGCCATATACTTCAGATGTGTCTATTTGTACAGTAAGTGAATCATACTTCAACAAAGCCATTTCTAAACAACACTTAAAATAGTAACTCAACGTTAAAGTGAAAGGGGAAATGTTGAAACAAAATGAGGAAAGTAAGACACATTTCAAGAGGTTTATATTCTTTGACTAGAAATACTTTTTTGGGAAGGATGCACCAGGAAGCAAAGAATCTTATCTATTTCAAGTGTTCTCAGAAGTTTTTTTTCTTAATGTCCCATGATACAAATATTTGTGAATAAGTCAGCACAAGTGAAGTCAGATGTGGAGAAATGGACAGCAAACGAGGGATGCTAAAAATGCTGGCAGACAGCTCATGCTTGTGATGGAGCTTAAAAAAAGCTCTTGATTAAAAAAAAAACACAATACAAATATATTGTATATAAACATACACACGCATGCCCCCACTATCTAGGAAATTGTATGTAGATGTGTGTGTGATAGAAACAAAGAGAGGTGAGAGCAATGAACCACAGCAATGCGTCAATTTTTTAAGACTCTCCTAAGGACGCAATTGATAGCAATAAACTTTGCCCAAACTTTATCCACCCAAATCGAAGGTAATTGAAACTGCTTCAACAGTAACAGCAATTAGAACTGTTTGGGGAGAGTTTAGAGGTTCCAGACTCTTTGAACTGGTACACCGGGTCCCCCACTCTGACTTGCTGAATTTACCCACTCCCAAATCTCAAGGCCTCTTTGAATCTTACAGTACATCTCCGCTCCAGGAGTAGTGCTTGCGTTTCAGTCTTTCTCGCAATAGCTGTCCCCAAGCTGAAAGCACCATAAAGTAACACTTACAGGTATCAGATGTAGAGAATTTGCTTTCTGTTTATTTGTAGGAAATTGTAGTTTTCTAGCCCTGAGGAGGTATTCTAACTTTCCATGTGTGGGGGTTAGCATTAGGAGGAAGGGGACAGAAAGAGGACTTTTCTTCTCTTTAAAGTATTTTAACCAAAAATTGCAATGCAGAACTGAGATTTTATCACTGAATAGAAATGGCATTACAGAGAGTACTTTGCAGCCAAAAGAACAATTGCCTCTCTAGTATGAGGTTTTAAAATCAACCAGGGTCTGTAAAGGTCTCATTCAGCCAGGCAGTTTGAAAGTTACATCTTTGACAGTTTTATGGCTTAGAATTACTTTGAAGTTTTCTCTCTTTTTTTGTCTCAATTTGTTAAAGAGCAATGTGTGCTTCTCAAGCTAGGCTGTTATTTCTGCATGTAAATGCCACTTTCTGAGCTGGAGAAACAGAGATCAAATTACTTCAAGCTTTAGATGGGCTCCAATCTCAGTTCTCCAGCTGGAGGAGGAAGTGGGAGTAAAGAAAACAAGGAGGAGACAAAAAAAGGTACGTTAAATCCTCTAAAGTTTTCTGTCTTTAAACTAGCATTTATATAGCTTCAGGAACTACTTAAATAACAGGTTTTGATTTGTAATTGAATTTGAAATGGCTAAAGCAAATTTTCTTAATACTGCTTTTTTAAAAAATAAATAGAAAGATATCTATCATCTTTACTATGTGTTCTGTCATTGAAAGAATCTCATTTGTATATTCTAATGTAAGGCACTTATTTGTGATTCGGGTGTTTACACCACCCAAACAAATTCATGGGTGATTTTGTGGCCGTTTGTTTTGCTTTTGTAATAAATGAAAAGGAGACTGTCTATAATACATTCCTATAAGAAAATGTCCTGAAAGTATCTTTTCTGAGTAGGTGTGAAAGAGACTCAGTAACTGTTGCTAAACAGCTTGTGAAACCTCAGAAATGTTAAAAAAAAAAAAAAAAAAAAAAAAAAAAAAAAAAAAAAAAAAAAAAAAAAAAAAAAAAAAAAAAAAAAAAAAAAAAAAGGAAAAGAAAAAACCACTTCAGATGTGGGGCACCTCTTGTTATGCATGCTTTCTTTCTCAAAAAGAGAGACACTTTCACCTACATAGAGATGTAAGAACTGCCAAGTTCTCTGAAAACAGTATTTCCATTTGGGAGCTCCTGCCCAGTAGCTCAGGAAAGATTTAGTTTTTTTTCAGAATTCTGAATTCTGAGGAAAACATGTCAAGAAATTGGAAAAATTGCCCCTAGCATTGTAGCTCCACTGTAAGGACATAGAAATGTTACTGCCTGGGAGGAATCTACACATGCCAAGTGAAAAGCAGAGCACAGGCAGCCGACCTGTCATGTGGAAGCTTAAATGATATGTCCAGTCTCCTGGGAAAAGCCCGTGGGAGAAGCCACCATGGGCTCTTGCCAGGATCTGGTCAAGGGTCAGCAAACTTTACTGTAAAGGGTCCAATTCTAAATATTATATTGCTCAAAGCTATTGTTGTGGTATAAAGTACATAAATGAGAGGGTGTGGCTGCACTTCCCTAGGGCCAGGTTTCATCACTAGGAAGACCTGCTTTTACTCTAATAAAGCTATCCTGCGTGTCTGGATTTGCATTAAGTATAATAAAAATAATGCTATATTAATATTTAGAAACTTCACCTTGCAGTCAGCATGCTAGAAACTTTACATGGTTTGCTTCTTATCCTTACCTTGCAAAAATTTTGGAAAGGTAGGGAACAATATAAAATAAAAAACTATTTTATCCCCAGGATGATTCACGATCTAGACAAATGGGAGAGAGATCAGCAAAGTGTTTAACTGCCCAGACAGCTGTGGATTACTATCCTAACTCACTACATGATTTTGGATGAATTAACAAATCTATAAGCTCCATTTACTTTTCTATGAAAGGGCAATATTAAGAATGCCTACTGCCTAGATGAGGTTAGGATTTGCCAAGACAATGACGGCAAAGCGCAGCATGGCGTCTTGCCCTTCGAAAGAGCTTGTTGTGCATTGCAATGATATTAATGATCTTCAATCCCTAAAACACTGTAAACGTGTTGACCACAATTAGAACATAATCATGTTTTTGTAACAAGTGATAATCACAAAGTGGTGGGAGGATATGATATGGATGTGCTTAGTGATTGCCAGAGGGACATTCCCTCCATGAGGAGGTGATGGAATGTACTTCTGAGGCATAAAACCCAGTGCAGATGCCACTGGGCTACACGTCAGGCTGAGGTGGACCAATACCTGGTCTCTCACTCTTGGTTCCAATGCCTGGGCTGGATTGTGAGGTTTCTGCAGGTTCTGCCTCTGCACTGCCACCAGCATTTCTTTCAAAGGCTTTGGATCCCCCTCATGTTACACCGGACCAGCTCCCAAGACCTTTCATTGAAGGCCCTCACATGCCTTCAAAGGGACCACAGGACCTTTGGTATTGTCCACCTTTAAATTCACTCTGTGTCTTTACCTGGTTATAGCATATTGGTTGTATCTGTTTACTGGCTTTTAAACCAAATTTATTGCAATGGATTGGCAGAAAGAAGAAGCTTTCTGCAGTGGGTTGGCCTAAACAACAATGGGTTGGCTCATGGGTTGTAAGTCTAGGAGAAGTCCAAATTTTGGTGTCTGCAAGGCAATGCTGTTTCCTCATGGACTGAGTAGTTAACAGGGCCGGCTGCTGGCAATCCTTTGGTTGGCTTGTCCATCACAGAACACTGCAATTGGCAGTGTCTTCTCCTTTCTCTTTTGGATTTCATTGACTTCCCATGGCTCTCTCTCTCTCTCTCTCTCTCTCTCAACTTCTCTATAAGGTTTCTGGAAATATGGTTAAGACCCATCCACAGGCAGTAGGGTCACACACGAACTGAAATTATCTCATCAAAAGGTCCATTTTATAAGAGTTTACACTGATAGGAATCAATTAGGATTAAGAACATGTTTTTCTGGAGTACATAATTCCAAGACACCACAGTTTGCCTGCAAAAGACATGTTCTTCCCTCAAAAAATGCAGAATACATTCTTTTTGTCACAACATCCCAACAGCCTTAAGCCATTTTAGAATAATGCTAAGTCCAAAAACGCAACAAAACCAATTTTGAGCATGGTCTATTCTGGGTCAAAATTCCTCTGAGTACCTTTAAATCCTAGAACAAAAGTTATCTGCTTCTGATATGCAATGGCAGGAAAAGCATAGGGTAAATATCATCATTACAGAAAGAAGAAATTGGAAGGACCTGAGGTCACAGGTCCCAAAAAGTCCAAAACCCAACAGGACAAACTCCATTGGATTTCAGGGTTTGAGAGTCACCTGTGGCTTGACTCTTAGTCTTCCTGGACTGAAAGAATGGCAGCCACAACCCTTTCAAGCACCTGTGCAGTAGACACTGGGTTGAAGGCCCCACCCTCTCCTAACATCTGAATGCTATCCAGGGTCTCCAAAAATGCTAAGGAACAGGCCCACATCTCCAAGCCTTAGGCAATGTCACCCTCCACAACAAACAGGGCACCAGGTCCATGGCATCTGAGCACTGGGGCAGATGGCTTTCCTTCTCCACGCACAGGGGCAGGCTTGCCTTTCCCATAGACATGGGTGAGCCCACTCTCTGCGCCCAAGGAGAGCTTTTTTTATCCAGACCTTTGCTTCCATGTTTCTGTCCTTGAAGTCATTCTTTCTTCAATTTATCCCTTCCCTGTCCCTTCCAGCCATCACCTCTGTTCATACAAATTTTGCAAGTACCTTGTTTGCTTTGCTTGAGTTTCAAGAGGTCTAAACCATCAGACAATTAGACTTTCCACAGATCCTTCCTAGGTAATTGCACTTACAATTCTGAATTCCACTGAAATAGCTACCTGGATCCATGCTCAGTCTCACTGTCTTTAGCAAAAGGTTGCTCAGTTAAATGCTCACATGGAGAACTGTCCCCTGGGGACTCACTTCCAGGAAGTCCAAGGAGGTCCCTGATAGAGCCACTTCTGACCCGAGTGTCCCAGACCACCATCAGAATAGGATGGAGAATTTCCCAAATCATCCATTGCTGGTTGCTTTGTAATTAGGATTTTAATTCTCAGAGCTTATCCCTTTCTTCTTACTTTCCACCATAAGTTGCAAGGAGAAGCCAACTACACCTTCCACTCTTTTTTTTTTTTAAATTTGCATATGGGCAGGAGGCACCAGGGATCGAACTCCAGACCTCCAACACGGCAGGTTGGAGCTCTGCCTGCTGAGCCACGGCAGCCGCCCTACACCTTCCACTCTTAACTCAGAAATCTCTTCAGCTCAGTAATCAAGTTCATTGTCTTCAAGTTCCATACAATATCAGGGCACAACTTTGTCACGTTCTCTACCACTTTATAATGAGGTTTACCTTTCCTCCAGTTTCCAAATGTTCATCATTTTTTATAAGGTCAACAGAGGACCTCATTAATAAAGACTTAGTGTTAGAGACACTCTGGATGTTGGCTTGATCACTGGACCAGAACAGTTATATCCTGTAGTTAAAGAGCTAATGAAGAATTACCTTCTTTATTACTAGGAACAAGAAACATCATAGATAAAGTTAAAAAGAAAGGGAAAATTCTAGCCAGAAGGATTGTGTGTGAAGGACGAGTCCCAAATCCTGACCCATTTGCTCCAGAGGATGACTGGATCTTTCTACAGGCAAAGATGATCTTGCAATGGTGCAGACAATAAGAAGGTTGGGCAGCAAGACCCCAGGACTACAGCTGAAACCACCAAGGACATGAAAGATAATGACAGAGCTAAGGGCATTCATCACACAAGAAACACAAAATGAAGGTAAGGATTCTTGCAACATGGAATGAAAACTGAAACAGAGTGGCTATTAGATCTATGGCCCAAAGTAGGGTGTGATTTGGAACTAACAGTCAAGAAATTAATACAATTAGGAGACATCTAGTGATGGTACACAGAATCAAATATTTAGAAGCTTTGGAGAAAAACATCGAGAAATAGAAAGATCACTGTTTGATTGGATAGCTAGGCCTGGAAATTAAGATAACCCTTATCAATTTTAATATCAGCAGAAACAAGGACTTGGTTCTCTACTGGGGATGCCACTAATATCTTGATGAAGCTGTGGATACTGATTATGATTTATGACAGTCATAGCAGTAGTCCATTAGAAGAAGAAGCAACAGGCCAAATTAAAAGATTTATATTGAGATTAACCCTGAGTCATGAGAGAATGGCTTCATTCATAATTTTCACAGGTGCTAATACCACTGACAAATTAACTGATGTAATTAGATCTGCTGTAGAGCTGTCAGCATAAAAAATTATGCATTCAGAATAACTTCGGGTCTGAAAAACCAATGAGACCACCGCTATTTAATCCTGAATGTATAAAAAATAAGCCTATACCAATAGGGAGGATACAGAAACAAAATGGGCTATAAAATTTTAAGCATACCTTCAATAATAAGAATGGAGGATTTAGGCAGATAAGAACACCACATAGAAACAATGGTGATGTTTAAGACAGAAACCAGGTCACCTAAAACCCCTTACATGAGTAGGGCAGTAAAGGACGAAGTGCAGGAAAAAGGCTACAGACACCTAGAGACATTATCTCACTGTAGGGACCTGGCCATCCATGTCTCCAGACTAAAGTTGGAGATAATCACCCATACCTAAGTATGGCCATTTCTAAGAATTGCTGTAAATATGAACAACATTTAAAGTCATAAGACACTGGATTCCAGATCACAGTGATTAAAAACTAGGTTTAGAAATATGAAGAAATTAAGAAAAGAGGTTGTATCGAAGGTCTGAGAGGCAAAATTAGTACAGGAAATCAGGTTGATAGATATATTACAGGAGATGAAATGGAACCCATGAAAGTCACATGTCTAAGAGAATATGATTTAGAAATCATATTGGGAATGGACATTATGTTGATACATGTAAATAGATATAAGAAATATGTTACAGCTCTAAATGCACTCCTGTACTGTCCCCAGATGTAAACAGAATATTTAATATCCCACACCATAATGTGAAAGGGGGTTTCCAGGACATTACGAAGAAGATATGGAAACTATTAGAGGAAGACATCATAATTCTTACCATCTCACTTTATAATAATCCCATTTGGTGTGTTTCTTTTAAAAACACGGATGGCTCTTAATCACTGTGGATTCTAGAAATCTCAATAGTGCTACTCCTAAACTGGAATGAACACTACCATATATCAATACACTAATTGACAAAACCATTACAGGAAATGGTACATGGTACCTAACCATAGATCTTAGTGATAGGTTCTTTGCAGTGCCTATTGCTAGTCAAAGTCAACCCAGGATAGTATTCTCAAGGCAAGAAGGGCAATATATGTTCACTAGATTACCAAAAAAATATATTAATCTCCCAGTAATACCACGCAAACTGTTAATGCCAAATTTGCATGCATTGTCTAATACCTATCAACCACAGGATACCACCCTATCTTACATTGATGACATCACTCATCATTCCAACTGGAACAGACAAAAGAGATCATGAAACATTAAAATACAAATAATTTTCTTTCTAATATTAAATAGCTTGACTATAAATCCTAAGAAGTTTCAAGGGCCAGATACTACTATAAAGTATTTAGGAATACACTCACAAGGGTGAACAATGCCACATTCAATCATAAACAAATTACAACAGTTACAACCACCCAAAATCAAGGAGGAGACACAAAATTGATAGGTTTATTTAGCTATATATACCTTATATAGGTGTATTGGCAGAACAAATAGATGAAATAATAAGGAGAAACAAAACATATACCTGGGAAAGAAAAGCAGGAGTTAGCATTTCAATGAACAAAATATGCAATTATAATTTGTCAATATTAGCATTGATTGTATCAGTTCTAAATTTAGGCTAGAATGTGTATTTACACAGTACACATGGTCGTGATGGACCAGGGCACCAAAAGACCCTAAATTCTATCCAGTTGGTTTTCACACTAAAAGAGTTCATAGGTTGAGACCAGATACTCTCTATTAGAATAGAATGCCCGGGCACTATATGAGGCTCCGCAACATATAGAGCCGTTGGAGAAAAAACGTGTGTTTGCTAAGAATCCCACAAGCCTTACAGGCATGGGTTATGCAAACCCCCAAACGAGCATGAAGGAGTTGTGCCAGGTCAATGGGTTCTCACTTGGGAACAGAATATTTCTGAACAGGATGTTCAGGTAGACTGCCAACCATCTCCTTTAACTGAGCAAAACTCAGCGTTGCCAATGGTGGGCTTACTGGGATTTTTGAGGGATGCGTTCACTCAACTGCAAACATCTGGGCAACGAGGACAACCTTGGTCCAAGGCATTTAAAAATGCAAGGCTTATAGATGGCACCATTCTCCAAGCATGCAAAATCCCTAAGCAGGGAGGGGACAGGGCAGTTGGTGGGTAGAATATGCAGTTCGTTGCCAACTAGCTGGCAATTGAGCACATGCTAAAAGAGAACAGGAAAAAAAATAAGACATATTAAACAGATTCCTGGGCAGGAATAAAGAGTGGGAATATTGTCTGGACCATGGGAGCTGAAAATTAGCAAATTTACAATGATGCTGTTTGGGACAAAGAAATACAGAATAAAATAGCTAATTTAAAAATAGTTAATTCAAGAAATATCATAGTCACACATGTGTCAGCTCATGAAAAGGACAAATCTTAGACAACAAAATCCAATAATGCTGTGGACTAGTTACCCAGGATAGAAAAAGGACATAGAATAATAACACATAAAGGGAATAAGGGAAATAAAGGGAGAATGGGCAATACAGAAAGATGACGTGACACTATGGAGAAAAATTTGTGAATGGGCAAATGCATAGACAGAATATCAAGGAGTATATGGTATAACTGAATGGATACAACAGATGATTTCCCACATACACACGCATTGCAAGATTCTTCACAGATATGAGCCCTTTAAAGTTAAAGCATGGAAACATAAGAACATTATATCTGATAAACAACAACCAGATTACACATTTCATATAATACAAATTAACTGTATAGGTTCAAAACCACTAACAGAAAATAAAGCTTACTCCTGTGATAGTGCAGACACTTGGTCAGGAATTAGAATACCTTTTTTATGTAAAACTAAAGACCAGAAATCAACTATTAAAACTCTTAAAACATGGATAACATGTTATAGAAACCCTCTGATCAAAGTAGTCATTTTACAGGAAAAGAAATGTAGAATGGGCAGAAAACAAAGAAATGTATGGGAATTTTCATTTAACATACAACTACACAGCAACAGCAAGCATAGAAAGATATAATGGATTACTAAAATAAAAACTGAGAATACTAACAAATAATGCAGAGCAGAAGGTTGTACTTAACAAGTTTAGAAAGCTTCTAAGGACTTAAGTCTTAGGGAAAGGTTGAGAGTATCTTGCTCCACAGACATGATTAGAATACAATCTACTGAAATAAAAATATGAGGTGACACAGAAAGGTAGATTAGAAAAGAATAGAGGGGAAAGTTTTAGAAGCTTGGATGGAACTATGGAGATTGCAGAAGTCATAGCCCCAGCCTCAGGTGATACTTACCAGCTAACCTTAAGAAAAGGCCATCTACTGCAAGTAAAAGCTCTTATTATCAGGGGTAGCAGGGTACGGATTGCAGCAGTTCACATGGGACTGTTCATCTTTCCAGTCTGCATCCTGGAAAACGGAAGAGAAACCAGTAACAGAAGGTCCACCCTCTCCCACTCCTCCACCACCACTGTCTGTCTGCTTTACCATTGCTGAACCTAAGTTAGAGCCCACCCCCTGCGTCGGCCCTGCACCATGGTCACATCAGCCCTTCAAGGAGTGGTGAGAACGATGGGGTGAAGCAGCACCAGTGTGAGCAGCTGTGACCAGCAACTCCAGGACTTCGAACCTAAAAATGTTCAAAAATGTAGCATCTACCTAAAAATAAAAGGACTCAAAAATATAGTGAATCTGTAAACCGTACACTGGGATAATACTTGTTTTGACACACATGACTGGCAACAGGTTGATTTCTAGAATTTTTGAAAGCTTATCATGAATGAAATGAAAAAGATTTATTAAAAGTACAAAGGAATTGAATAGATATTTCACTGAAGAAGAAATCCAGATGTCAGAAATAAATGGAATGTTTTTAATGAAGAGACATTTAACTCACTAGTAATTAAGGAAATGTATATATATTTTTGTATATGAGATGTAACTTTGCTATGAAAAATTAATAGGCCTAGAATGACAAGTGTTGCAGTGAGATAATATTAGACAAAAATAGTAAGTATAGCGTGCTGGTTTGAAATGATGTAGATGCCCTAGAAAAGCCATACTTTAATCCTAATCCCATTTTGTAAAGGCAGTTGTTTCTTCTAATCCCTATTCAGTATTGTATGTTTGAAACTGTAATTAGATCATCTCCCTGGAGATGTGATTTAATCAAGAGTGGCTGTTAAGCTGGATTAGGTGACGACATGTCTCCACCCATTTAGGTGGGTCTTGATTAGTTTCTGAAGTTTTATAAAAGAGGAAACATTTTGGAGAATGAGAGATTCAGAGAGAGGTTTGGAGAGAGCAGAGAATGCTGCAGCACCAAGAAGCAGAGTCCACCATCTAGCGACCTTTGAAGATAAAGAAGGAAAACACTTCGCAGGAAGCTTTGTGAAACAGGAAGCCAGGAGAAGAAGCCAGCAGATGACGCTGTGTTTGCCACGTACCCTTTCAAATGAGAGAGGGACCCTGACCGTGTTCACCATGTGCCTTTCCAGATGAGAGAGAACCTCTGACTGTGTTTGCCATGTGCCCTTCCACTTGAGAAACTCTGAACTTCATGGGCCTTCTTGAATCAAGGTATCTTTCCCTGGATCCCTGTGATTGGATATTTCTATAGACTTGTTTAATTGGGACATTTTCTCGGCCTTAGAACTGTACACTAGCAACCTATTAAATTCCCCTTTTAAAAGCCATTCCATTTCTGGCATATTCTGTTCCAGCAGCTAGCAAACTAGAATATATAGGTTATTGACATTATTTTCAAGAATATTTGGCAGCCTCTAACGGTAAATCCAGATTGCTCAAACTTCACAAACCAGAGCTTTCATCCCTGAATCTGTACCACAGAAAAAAAACAATAGCTCTCATTCACTTGTAAAAGGAGAAATGTTTATGAATGTTCCTCCTTGTTTAGCATTGAAATGGCTTAAATGTCCATAACTAGGATACGTGAATTAAATACATGCATGCAACTGAATTATTTGTTGCACTTGGATGAATATATTGTTCACATTTATCAAAGATGAATATATTGTTCACATTTATCAAAATAAGGAAATCTCAAAAACAATGTGAGTGAATAAGAGTACTATATGTAAAATGGTATTTATATACATTTTGGCAAGAGGAAGAGTAAATATGTTAAATATTGATAAATGCAGTATAGAATATGGACAGAAAGATTAAATCTTTGCTTAATACAACTTAATGCAAGGCAGTATTGGGGAAGGAATGAAGACAAGGAATTGATAGGATTAAAACATTTATTGTATTTTTAGTGCCTTTTTAAACATATCTAATATAAATATAAAAAATTATGGCTGCTAAATCTATGCTTATATATATTTTACATTTTTATATTGCTATATTTTAGAATGGAAAAAATAAACAACATGAATTTTTTTAGAAAGAATAAAAATACATATCATATAAGATTAATGTATAATGTAATGATGAAGTAGAAGTTTGTTTAAAATCTAATAATTCACATTCAACATTTCTTAGAAAAAAGAAATTGAGTAATTATTATAAGGAATCATTGGGCATTTTGGAAGTCATAGTTAATGATTTACTCTTCATTGTGAAATAAGGATAAGGCTATCCCTCTGTTGTAACTGTAACAGAAATGGCAGTTACAACACTTTCAAAAATTCCTATGCAAATTCAAAGAGAAAGTGCTTATGTTTGTGGAGACTGATTCCTTGCAGCCTGACCTACATCATGACCTGTGGAAACAAAGTACAGCAGAGGAGGCAAGTGAATGTATATTTCAGAGGTGGCAAAACTATAGCAGAACAAAATAAAACAAATAATGTAGTCCCTTCCAATCTGCTCACCTTTATTCCTTCCTTTTTCCCTATTCCTTTCCTTCTTTTTCATTATCAAAAATTTGGAAGCCATGATCAAACCATCTGAACTGTGTCAGGATTATTTCTGTGCAGTGCATCTGGTCTACCACTCCACCCTCTTGCTCCCTGGGTTTTGTTTTTCTTTCCATCATTATCCGCTAGTAATAATCCACAAACAATACTGAACTTCCCCTTCACTCTTAACTACTCAACTGGCAAAGCTGTGTTTACAGAGTTGCAAAACAGAAAGCGCAAAATCAGTGCAACTCATTTGCATACATTCCATTTGAAAAAGTTAACCTAAAACAAGGCAGGTGAGCCATCCTGGGAAGTGATGTGAGAGCAATTAGCCTGCTTAAAATACTTTGTCTACATATAGTGTGCATGTCATCACTCACGACATGTCTTCTGTGCATGTGATTTCTGGCATCCTGTTGTTTACTGTGCCAGTTAATTACAATGAATAATGAAGATCTTTTAAAGCCACATGTCACAGTTAATAGGGTGAATAATTAAAGTCAGACTCAAGTTGATTTCCCTTCTGCACAAATTATACCATTGTTTAGATTTTCACCCCAAAATGCTCCACTTCATCAGAATTTATCACTGAATTATTTCAGCAGCCTGACTTTTCACAGTATTCAGCAAAATAGCAAACTGAATAATTAGCCTTTCTAAATTCCCTTAAAATTGCACATTAGGAAAAACAGGTAGACTTTTTCTCCTCTCCTGGCCTTCTGCCCACTGCCTTCCTCTGGGATCAGTAGTGCAGTTTGTTTGTCTGAAGCAATATTCAGTTCATAGTTCATTAATTGAACGACAACAAATTACCTGATAATTGTTATGGGTGGTAATTAGTTTCATAGAGGTGAAATAGACGTAAGCAATAAATAAGGTAAAAAAAAAAAAAAAAAAAAAAAAAAAAAAAAAAAAAAAAAAAAAAAAACTACCTTCCTACTCATGATTAACCACAGTAAAGATCAACAGAAACAGAAAAAGTTCCTGGCCCTAAAGGAAGAGACAGGCAAACATCAAGGGAAAGAGGCTTAATATTCAGAAATGCTCATGGGATGGAGAAGGGGCTAATAGTTCTCAATATCAAGCTGAGAAAGTGCAGTTTATCCTATAAGGATCGATTGGAAGGCCATGGAAGGTATGCCTAGGAATATGGTATCCATCATGAAAGATTTCAGAATGATTTTTCAAAGGTTTAAGAAAATTAATTTGTGGGGTATTGGACTTGATACACTAGGAAGTTGCTTTAGTTTTCTAAGCTGCTCCAAGCAGTACCATGAAATGGTTCAGCTAGGACAATGGGAATTTATTTGCTCATGGTTGAGGCTGGGAAAACGTCCAAATCAAGGCATCATCAAGGTGACGCTTTCTTCCTAAAGACCAGCTGCCAGTGATCCTGGGCTCCTCTGTCTCATGGCAAGGTACCTGGTGACAGCTGCCTGTCTCCATGTTCTCTTCTAGCTTTCCTTGACCTCAGCTTCTTGCTCCATTATCTTTTCTCTGTGTGTGTATGTGTGTTCATCCATTTATAAAGGACAGCAGTGACAGGATTAAGATCCACCCTGGGGCATGCCTTAACTGAAGTACCACATCAAAAGGCCCTCTTTACAACAGGTTCACACCCATAGGAATGGATTAATTATAAGAATATGTCTTTCTGGGGTCCATATGCTTCAAACCACCAGCAGTATCTGTTCATTTAAAGTCTTCTAGTGACTTAAGTTCCTCCTACTTAACATGAAATTTTGTGTTAGGGAAGTATATTCAAGTAGAGAAAATGTCTTTGGATTGAATCTAAAAGACTTAAAGTCAAATCATCTTACTAGTTTTAGTTTGTCCACCCCACACACTATGCCTTCCCTGTTCTCCTTATAAGATAGCGATGAGGAGAAGCTACTGAAATAACTCGTGATCAGGCAAACCAAAATGCTTGCTTACTGCAGTAACAGGAATCACCATCTTGTTAGACTGGGGAGAAAATGAGGAGACATAAGTTTTGGGGGTCTGGTTTTAAGGTGTGACATTCAAGGTGGTGCTTAATGGGACTAGGCAATATTTGTATTATAGTAGTTGCAGATTAGTGGACACAATGAGGGATTTTTTTGGAAATGAATATTGTAAATATATATATGTATATATTTTATAAATCCAGTTTAACTGTCAATGTTTTCAACCTCATCTTCCTGGGCAAGAATTTCCTGAGATAGTAAAGTCAAGTTCATACAAACAGCTGTCAACGAAATTCTTCTTATTTGTTTTGCTTTGTTTTGTTTTGCAGACACATTTGGTTTTCAAGCCCCCTCAGCTGTGCAGTTGTCAGGGGCTTCTGGTCTCAGCAGTTACATAAGAAAGGACAGCCTTAGAAAAATCAAGGTGATGCGCCCAGGCTTCCCCAACCATGCCCTCTTTGAAAAGACGGCCATAGAGGACAGTGTGCTGGCTGTGCCATCTCAAACTTTGCAGCCCCAGCCATAACCCAATGGGATCAGGAATGGGGCAGGACTAGAGGAAGACAGTGTGGGGACCCCCAGCCATGCGCTTATGATCTACCATCCATGAACTGATGCTAAAGGTGAACAGAGGTCATTACTTTTGATGATCCAGACTAGGAAATAGGGAAACTGACAGAAACAGGTCATCAGAAGTGGAGTCCAGACACAGGGAACAATGTCAGTCAGATATGTGTGCCATAAAGACTTAAGAGAAACCCAAAGTGATAAGCAAGCTTTCAAGGAAAGTAGCGTGAATAGAATGGAGAGACTCAGAGATAAACAGAGATCTTGTGAAAGAGAGGTGACAGAGCTCATTAGATGGGTTCACACACTCATTAGTGAGAGCATATATTCATTAGAGAGAGAACACACACTCACTGGAAAGAGCACACACTCATTAGAGAGAGCACACGTTCATTAGAGAGAGAGTACACACTCAGAGCACATCTCATTAGAGAGCAAGCACACATTCATTGGAGAGGGAAAGCATACATTCGCTGTAGAGAGCACACATTTATTAGAGAGAGAGAGCACATCCTCATTAAAGAGTGAGCACACAATCAGAGAGAGAGAGTACATACTTATTAGAAAGTGAGCACACACTCATTAGTGAGAGTGCAGTGCTCATTAGAGAGAGAGAGAAAGAGTGAAAGAGAGAACCTGAGTTGCATATCAGAGAGAGAAGGCACACTTAATAGAGAGAGACTACACATTCAATAGAGAGAGAGCACACACTTATTATAAAGAATACGCTGCACATAGAGGGTGGGTATCCCACAATTAGAAAGAGATCACACACAATTGAGAGCACACCACATATTAGGGAGAGAACACCACTCACTGAAGAGGGAACACATCACTCGTTAGAGAACACACTGTTCATTAGAGAGAAAACACACCACTCCTTAGAAAGAGCACACTACTTAGAGAGTGCACACCACTCATTAAAGAGAACACACTCAACAGAGAAAGAACAAACTGTTCATTAAAGAGAGAGTACACCTCTTGTTAGAGAGAGAGCCATAGCTGTAACTTTATAAAAAAATCATGAATAAACTACAGAGTTCTAATAAACACTCTCACACACAGTTTTATCTAATGTTAAGACTTCGCATTAGTGCAGTAAGTTTGCTTTCTTGTATTCAAAATAATTAATTTAGTTTACAATTAAACTATTAACTATACTCCCTAGTTTATATTAATGCTCACCATTTGTTTTGTACTCTCTCTGGTTTGTTAAAATTTTATTCGAATAACATATATACAACCTAAAATTTCCCCTTTATAATCAGATTCAGATACATAATTCAGTGGAGTTAATTACATTAAAAATGTACTATCATCACCACCATCCATTACCAAAACCTCAGAAATAAATTCTGTGCCAATTAAGCATTAACTCCCCATTTCCAACTCCCACCCTTATACTAGGTGTTCTGTACTCTGCTTCTAACTCTATGAATTTGCTTCTTCTAATTATTTCCTATCAGTGAGTTCATACAATATTTCCCCTTTTCTGTCTGGCTTATTTCACTCAACGTGATGTCTTCAAGATTCATCAATGTTGCCCCATGTATCAAAACTTCATTCTATTTCATGTATATACCACATTTTGTTTATCCATTTATCTATTGATGTACAGTTGGATTGCTTCCATCCAGTTACTTCCATAATTTTGGCAATGTGAATAACAAAATTGCTTTCAATTCCTTTCTGTATATGCTAGAAGTGGGATCGCCAGGTCACATGGTAGTTCTATACTTAACTTTCTGAGGAATGGCCAAGGTATTTTCCACAGCAGTTGCACCATTTTACACTTGCATCAATAATGAATGAGTGCTCCTTTCCCTCCATATCATCTCTAAATATTTGCTATTTCCTGTTTTTAAGTAGTCACCATTCTAGTGAATATGAAATGGTATTTCATTGTGGTTTTGATTTGCATTTCTGTAATGATTAATCCTGTTGAGCATCCTTTCATGTACATATTTACCATTTGCACATCTTCCTTAGAGAAATGTCTGTTCAAGTCTCTTGTCTCTTTGTAATTTGTTGAGTTGGAGTTCTTTATATAATCTGAATATTAAATCCTTCTTGAATATGTGGTTTCCAAATATTTTCTCCCATTTGACATGGTGTTTTTAAATTTGATTATGAAGTGCTTTGATGGACAACAGTATTTAATTTTGATGAAATTCCATTTATCTATTTTCTCTTTTGTTGTTTGTGCTTTTGGTGTAAACTCTAAGAGCCATCACTTAATAAAATGTTCTAAAGATGCTTCCCTATGATTTCTTCTGGGATTCTATATATTTGGTTCCTATATTTTTATCTTTGGTCCGATTCTAGTTAATTTTTATCATTATGTGAGGTAGAGTTCTTCTTTTTTTTCTTTTGCACGTGGCAATCCAGTTCTCCCAGCACCATTTGTTGAAGAGACCATTCTTTCCCCATCAGTGGGTTTGGCACCCTCATGGAAAGTCAGTGGGCCAAAGATGTGAGGGTTTATTTCTGAACCCTTAATTTAATTTAATTCCATTTGTCTATATTTGTCTTTTTTATCAATATCATACTGTTTTGATTAGTGTAGCTTAATAGTAAATTTTAAATTGGGAAATGTGAGTCCTCCAATTTTGACCTTCTTTTTCTAGATGTTTTAGCTATTTGGGACCATTTATATTTCCATTTAAATTTCATGATAGCTTTTACATTTCTACAAAGAAGTATTTTGGAACTTTGATTGCTATTGCATTGAAACTGCAAATTGTTTTGGGTAAACTTGTTGTCTTAATATTTATTGTTCTAATCCATGAATGCAGAATATCCTTCTATTTATTTTGATCTTCCTTGATTTCTTTCATTAGTATCTTGTAGTTTTCTGTACATGGCTTTTGCTTGCTTGGTCTGGGAAACGAACCTGGGTCTCCGGCATGACAGTTGAGAACTCTGTCTGCTGAGCCACTGTGGCCTGCCCTAGATATTTAGTTCGTTAGTTGCTATTGTAAATGGTATTTTTCTCTTGATTTCTTCTTCCAATTGTTCAATACTAATTTGTAGAACCGTTATAAACTAGTGTTGATAGTAGTTATAGAAGCTATACTAGTTTACAGAAACACTGATTTTTGTGTGTTGACCTTTTAATCAGCCACTTTCCTGAATTCACTCATTAGCTGCAGGAGCTAGGTTGTGGATTTTCCAAAAACGTTTCTCGTACATTTAGCCAATGATTATATCAGGAGGTTTCCGTCTCCTTGACATAATTTTTAATCTGCTCATTTATATCTTCATCGTCGGTGTTAGTAATGTATTCCTGGTCAGTCCCATAACTTGCCTGAATATTTGCCTTTGTCTTTTGACTTTCTTGCTGCCCCAAGCCTTAATTCATATCTGAGCATAGTGACAGGTGTCTATTTCTCATCAGTAAAAATTCAGCTGTGACAGGAAAAACAGTCCTTTCTGCACCTTTCTGGCTCCTGTTAGTTCCTCTACTTCTTACTCTTTCTTCAACAGGGGTGGGGTAGAAGGAATGAAAGTACAGCCAACCCTTCTTTCTTTCCA
This sequence comes from Myrmecophaga tridactyla, assembly GCA_004026745.1. Lineage (NCBI taxonomy): Eukaryota > Metazoa > Chordata > Mammalia > Pilosa > Myrmecophagidae > Myrmecophaga > Myrmecophaga tridactyla. The sequence goes on along the minus strand of PVIY010005161.1, from coordinate 28,618 downwards.
TAGTACTGGGGGGAAGAGATAACAAAGCAGATAAAACACACTCATTCTTTCAGGTCCCTTCCGCCCTGGATCAAGCCTGCTCTATGAGACAGTAAGAGATGGGTTTTAAATTGAATTGGAGATGGAAGCTTTAAAACTGGACTGGATTTTATAACCAAGTGTAACCTGAAAGCAATGCAGTCTCCCATATGTGTCTTTAAAAGTTGAAATTGAGGGAGTCAATAGTACAATGCTTAAAAGAAACAAAAGTAAATATTTTCATATTTATTCTTACCCCAAATGAAACTTCTCAATAAAATAATTTTTTCTTATAAACAAATCTCTTCATCAATGACAGTAATCGATAACAATTATTGAACATTAAGTGGCTGGCACTGTGACAGATGATTTATAAATGCTTTCTTATTAAATTTCTAAAGGATCTCTGTGAGTTTAGTACTCTTATTATCCCCATTTGATGAGACAGTAAACTGAGTTTTAGGTAACATTTACCCAAGATCCCTGAGAGAGTAAGGGATTGTTTTGAAAATAGAATAAAGTTATTCTGATTTTAGAGCTCACTTTTCAGGATGATTGCATAGGATAAGCAATTGTAAGCAGATGTGCATCTTCAATAAGGAAGTCCAGTGTAATAAATCAAATTATATTTAAAAGTAAAGTAATCTTACTACGTTTCCTAAAACAAAGTCTGGTTTTCTTTTAATTATAAAGGAAAGAAGGAGATAAAATAATAAAAGATTATGGTGTGTACGCATGCATTTAATGGAAAATAAAATTTCTAAACATACTGGTGGAAATTATGGACATTTTTTCCCTTAGCAAAGTGTTAGCACAGGCACTGTAGTCACCAATGGGTCTTGGATACAAAATAAAGCTGGCCTGGTTAGAGTAGTATACTACAATGAATCCCCAGCAGAGGGAAGCCTATTTCTAGAGACCCTAGAGATGAAGATATTACTCACCTTCAAAAACCAGGTATTTGAGGACCTACAAATATCTACAGAATGAGAGAATGTTAACTATGAAAGATAAATCCTAGGTAACTGGCTGACTGGAACGTAACTGTGGAGAACCAGGGCCCTGGATTCCCCTCCATATGGAGTGTAAGTTGTTGCATGTAGCTGCCTAAATGACTGGGACAGAAATTAAAGGTCAACAGAACTCCTCAGGTTGGGGAGAAGGTACAGATGGTGTGTAATCCAGTCATCTCATAGAGCATTGAAACTCCTCTCCCCAGTCACTGTTGGTAGCAAATATCCAGACCCCTGTGGCATGTGACCCTGTTGAAATTCTGTTCTCATACCCTATGGAATCTTTTTGTCCTATGGAATCTCTTTGTCCTAAACCTTTATACGCTGGGCCTTGCACTCCCACCTTTGTGGGGTGCTGCTTTCATTTTCTGGACAGCCGCCACAGGTGATCTTCTCCTGTTTGTGAGCCCTAATGAAACACTTATCTAACTCTGGGCCTAGCATGTTCTTTGATCTTGAGGTTGTGCTGACCTGAGCCCTTCGAAAGATGGGTTGGAACAATTGGCGAACCAGCCAGGAGAACAAAGAGCCACTGGCCATAGTGAGCATGAGTCCTGGGAAGGGAGATTCTGTGGGGGAAATCCTAAATTGACCTATCTCATCCATGTGGGGAGGGGTGGCTGCCCTCCTGGTCTAATGGAGACCCCTATGAGAGTATGGGCATGCCCTGAAAACTACAGTGGGTTTATGATTGTTCTGAACAGGTAGAAGGGCAACTAGATGTTAAAAAAAAGAATACCAAGTAGGGTTGGCCATATGCTTGCCCCTTTTAGAAGCGTTGTGTCTGGCCACAGAGGCAGGAAGGTGGGAAAAACAACAGCCCACTCTCCAGAAGAATAATTAAAATAGAGAGGGACTAATGGCTCACTCAAGCGGACATGAAAAATGCCTTAACTGAGTGCTTAAATTGTGTGGATAATCAATTAGAAACATTAGCCTATAGGTATGTTTCAGCCCGTGGTAGAAAATTACCCTGAATTTGAGTCTGGAGAATACTAACTACTCCGGGAACCCAATCCAATAGACTCCTCCTTGGAAGGGAAGGGAGGGAGGAATGGGAGATGGAGGAGAATGAAGAGCCCTGAAAGGTACACCCCATAATACAACAGAAATGGAAGGCATCACAAGATCAGCCCTTTGGGTATCAGCAATTCTAACCTCCTGAATAGAAATTACCCATTACTATGAGAGCTTATACCACTGCTGAATTGGGTGTTCTAGTGCAGCAGTTTAAATAAAAACTAGGGCATCTACACCCTATTGCCTTCTGAGGTTATGGGACCCTGGAGCAGAGAGGGCAGTGTTTTCTCGAGTGGAGGTGAGATTACCACCTATTACCACCCACCCTTCACTACGACAATCTTGTATACCACTTCAACTGATGTGAAAACCATCTTATTGGTATGGTTGATTGATGGGTATAAGGCTACATGGCCTAATGAAGGGGATATACTGTATAATGGGTCCCCATTGGCAAAATATGGAGCTTGGAATGAAACATGCCATTTATGCCATGCCTTTCATAGATCCTGACACTGAACCTTCTACCACAAGAGTGAAAGACATGGTATTGCATACCACACTCAACCGTTTCTACAGGCTTCTCATATCTATCCTAGTCTTCTAGTAGGAGAGCCCATTTTCCTTGCTGCTCAGAGTCTAGCTGACCTTGGAGAGTCAGAAAGGTTGTTGGAAAAGGGGATGGGAATAAGGGCAATGGGGAAGGCTCCCCGTGAGCTTGATTGCCCTAACCGGGTATGTCTCAAGCAAATATGAGCAGATGTCATTGCTGCAGGCACAGATAGAGGCTACAGAAAGGCAGTCTACTTCAGTCCTGATAAAACTATGAAGCAAACTGCCTAAGGACCAAAGATTTACTAAGGTGATCTCCCAAGCTTCTGAGGGAGAAAGAAAGCCAGGAAAGAAACCACTGTTCAGAGTCCAGGAACCCTCCATTCCCCTAGAAGAGGTTTGGCAGGCCTTCGAGATCCCCAGGTATGAAGAATAGCCAGGGGCCCTGGGGATCAGAGGCCATGTAGAATTAACCATCTACCAATTCTCTACTAATGAGTAGGGAAGCCAAATTTACCTTAATCGATGGAATGTAGCCTGATTCCACAGATCAGTACTGGCTTTAGATGGCTATGGGGGGAAAACAATCCAGGTAAAGTTACACATCTAACTTTACAAATTGGGAGATTGCCACCTCCTTCATGTGTATAAATACATTTTAGGAATTGATCTTCTACAGAAGCCATGTTGCACACCACTATAAGGGGAATTCCACCTTCAATGTGAAGTGATTAAAGAAGCACTGAGAGGACAAACTAAATACCTCCGGTAAAAGTACCCCTGCCTTGCAAGGTCGTGGCTGCAAAACAATATGAACTTCCAGAAGGGCATCAAAGAATCTCAGCCACTATTAAAGAGTTGGAGCAGGTGGAGATAATAATAGCCACCCATAGTCCAGTATGGTCAGTATAAAAGCCTGGGGGAATATGGCACATGACAGTAGATTATTGGGATTTGAAGAAAGTAACACCAGCATTGTATGTTGCAGTCCCAAACATCACTGGTTTATTATGAAAGACCAGTACCCTGTTGTGCCAATATCTATGCTCTAGATCTTGTTAATGCTTTCTTTAGATTCTCCCTAGAAAAATCAAACCAGCATGCATTTGCCTTCATTTGGGGAGGCCAAAAATGGAATTTTACTTTGCTTCCACAAGGATAATTCCATACCTGACCATCTGTTACAGTCTTATGGCAAAGAATTTGGCTAAGTGAAAAAGTCCCTCATGTTTAACTCTATTTCACTATATTGATGATGTCATGATAACCAGTAACTCTGTTTCAGAATTAATAGATGTCTCAGGCTCATTGCTTTTTCATCTTGAGAGTTGAGGATGGACAATCAGTCACAACAAATAGAAAGACCCTGACTGTCCTGTCAAATTCTTGTTTTTTGCTTTGTTTTTTTTTTTAATGGTTCTACCAAAAACTTTATATTTTGCTATAATTGATAAGGAGCAATACTCCTCCATGCCACAAACACCAAAACAACTAATAACTTTCTGGAGTTAATGGGTTATTGAAGACATTTTGTTCCTCACTTAACCAAAATGTTAAAAGCTTTTGGGTGTTTTGGTTAGGAAAAGCCATCCCTAGGAATGGACTACCTCCCAACAGACTGCTTTATTTTTGAAAATGCAAAAAGGGCAATAGCACCAGCATAAGCACCGGGGGACGTAGACCTAAACTTGCCAGGTGATTTGGATGTAGCCAGCACTGATAATGGCTTTGATTGGGGTCTGTTGTCCCTTAGCTTTGGGTCACAATTATGGAAATGGGCAAAGCTAAGATACAGCCCCCTGGAAAAGCAGTTGTGTGCTGCATATTACGCCTTAGTGCAAGTGGAGAGACTGGAGCAAAGATGCCCTGCCACCTTGAAAACAGCCACCCTATTCAGGGTGTATAAACTGACATGGCTTCTAAGTCACACTCTGACACTGCCCAACTGAGCACACTGACCAAATGGAAAGCCTACCTGCTCCAGCACAGTATTTTTTATACCAGCCCTCTGAGTGCAGAAATGCATGAGAATCTCAGCCCTTTGTCCTATATAGAAGGTTCAACAGCTAAGATCATTGCACCTGAAACAGCTTTTGAAATGCCAACTATAGAAGGCATGGGTACCATTCCAGAATCTATTTGGTACACTGATGAGTACACTAATGCAAAGCTGTCAATCGGCTGAGTTGAGGGCAGTATGCATGATAATAGCGCATGAACCAGGAGATGTGCTAACTATCTCTACTGACAACTGAATTGCTTACAAAGGCTTTTTCACTTGGATGGCAACCTGGAAGCAGGAGCAATGGACAAAGAACTTGTGGACCAGAACTGTGGAAAGACATAGGATGCCTGCCAATGAAAAACAACAACTGTCTATCATGTCCTTGCCCACACTACCAACATGTTACCCGGGAATGTGGAAGCAAATGCACTTGCAAGGATTCAGAATACCACAGATGAAACCAGGGAAGCAGTAGAATGGCTTCATTGGAAAAGCAGACACTGAAGGTGTCAAACTTTGTGGCATCTGGCCCAGAAGTTCCAGCTGTCAATTATGTGCCAGCAGCTAGGGGATATACCTAGAGAGTTCCGTTCATGCTCCCTGCATCAACCACAGAGTCTACCACACCAGATAGGACACATTGGCCAGTCACAAATTCCTATAATCCAGTGACAAGTGGATTACGCTGATCCCCTTCCACTCTCTGAGTGGGTGAGATATGATTTTACTGCTGTGGACATGGCTATGGGACTTTTGTTAGCTTTCCTGGTGGAGAAGGTGAATCAGCAGGCCACCATCCACTGTTTGGAAAAGGTCGTGCAGTATATACATGGTGTGCCTCCAAAGATAGACAGTGACTGAGGTACCCCTTTCATTGGGCAGATAGCCCAATCTTGGGCCATGGATCCTGACATCATGCGAAAGCACCATCTGCCTACAATTCCACAGGTGCGGGCCTTATTGAAAGAATGAATGGCTTGTTAAAACAACAGCTAAAAGATGATAAGAGGTCCTTGACACAGCAGACTAAGAGGCTCTACCAGGCTTTCACTTGCTTGAATTCAAAGCCACGGGCTGCTGCATCTGTCCCTGCTGAAGTGCTGATGGCTTGACCAATGCAGGCCCTGAGAATCCAAGTCAAAATGTCCACTGCATTTCAGCTGAAAAGGGAAAATGACAACAACTTCTTTTTCCCTGTGCCTCGGATCATACAAAATGGGGAAAACAAGGTCAATTAGCTTTGGTGCTTGCCTATGCAGCCACATTGATTAGGAATCCTAAGTCCCTGGGGATTAGGAGTTACCCAAAATATTATAATAAGACCTGAGTTTATATAGAAAATGCCTGTTAAAATCTTTATCACCCATCTCGTATTCCCACGGGAACCTTATGCGTGACTATGTGGAACCTTCTTATACACAGATTAACAATTGGTATAATGGTAGAAGGACTCAAAATTTGCAGAGGGGACTAATAGGTATATAAAACCTCCCCATAATATTCCCTTACCTGTACCCTATTATCAACTAACGGAACACTTGCATGTATACTATTAGATCATCAGGAACTACCCCTTATTGTTACCCATAAACATCTTTCTTTTCATCTACAGTGTCCTAGCGAACACCTTCTTGCAATGGGCTTCAGCAGGAACTCTTGCCCACAACTGAACCCAATGTTGGGTTTGCATGGACTTGAGATCTTCAGGTGCTACTGACCTTTCCTAGACTTGACCCTTGCAAATTGGACTGTGTGGAATACCCTGCTGACCTAGCAAAAAATCAGCACATCAGAAAATCTGAAAATATTCTAGTTTAAAACTGAAATCCAACTACCATCTTATAATGAGACCAGAGCTCATATCTTCTCCCTTGTACAGGAACAAGTGAAGAAGTCCTGACCTCTATTGGGTTATGCAGTATATGATGGTGTAGGATGGTGGACCACAGAAGCTGTAACAGTCGACCATACCCCTGACTGTATGGAAAGACTTCATGGAATTCATGGTATGGGTGGCAACCCCCAGATTTATGTAATTTTACCATTAATCTGTAAAAAAAATAGTCTTTTCCATTGACTAGATATCTTCAATCAACCTAAGAGATGGCTATGGACCTGGAGGCAATATGGCTGGCCCTATTTACCTAGAACTGGACAAGACATTGTCCGTGGGGACAGCCCTATGTCAACACTACCTTATATAACTCTTTCCCCTGTACTCCTAGCAATTGGGAAATGGCTAAAGCTACAAATAGATTAAAATGCACTACTTGATGATATGAGCCATTTTTGCACCAAGTGGAGATGCAATAGTTTCTGAAAAACTTGTGGCACATTTAGCCACTTTGCCCAAGTACTTAATGATTCCCAAATAGCTGTATCCTTACTAAATGAAGACACTACTCTGTTTACAAAGAGTAGTTCTAAAAAATAGAATGGTCTTAGATGTCCTCACTGTGCCTTCATTAATGTGCAGTGCCTCATATATTTCTTAATCATTCACACAATGTTTCACAGGGTTCAAATCATATGACAAGAGCAGATACATATTATTGGTCAACTGTCAGGACACCCCTTGTCTAATTGGCTTACTTTCCTTTCTTTGTCTTGGTGTCCTCTCTTTGGAATGTTATCTCTTTGCAGAGGATTTCTAGTGTTCTGTTGTATCTTATACTGTTGTGAAATATGGGTGCAATATCTGTCCTATTGTCAATGCAGTCTGCTGCCTGGGGGTGGATTGTGGAGACCCAGGGCCAGGTAACCCCCCCATATTGAGAGTAAGTTCATTCACAAAGCCGCCTACATGACAGAAGTCAAAGGTCAACAGACCTCCTCAAGGAGAGAAGAATCTACAGATGGTATCATAAACCACTTATATTATAAAGCACTGAAACTCCTCTTTCCTGATCACTGTTAACAAATCTCCAGAGCTGTGTCATGAGACTGTGCTGAAACTCTATTCTCATACCCTACAGAATATCTAATAAACTTGTACCCTTATAAGCTGCCCCTTGCACTCCCACCTTTGTGGGGCATTGTTTTCTTATTCTCGATTTCTGCCTCTGGAGACCTTACCCTTTTTGTAAGTTCTAAAAAAACTCATGTCCCAACTCTATGTCTAGCATGTTCTTTGGTCTTGGGGCTGCACCAATTTGAGACTTTTAAAAGATGGATTGGAACAAACAGCATGTCAGGAGGCAAAGGGAATTAAGGGACCTCTGAGGAGTATAAATGTATAGGTTGAATCAATTTCCATATCAATAAGGGTATTTTCTTAAATGTTAAATTGGTATCATGTAAAAAAGGACAATAACATCCTGCTTTTAATCTAATTATAATGCCATTATAAGAGCTTAAGTGATTTTGCTTACCTTACTAAATTTTAGTAAATATACTTTTTTAAGTCAATTATCTTTTAGGCATAAGAGCAGACATTAATCTGTAATTGAATGGTTCTCTTTGTACTAGTGATGTGCCAATAAGTTTATTAATGGACTTAGAAATATCAAGTCATTTGATCTATCATTGATGATTAGAATTCACAAACCATATTCAAAATCTGAACCCAATGAACATTTTTTGTAATTTTAAAATTAATGTCTAAAATCAATCTTAATTATAGTAACCAGTGGTTATAATAGAATATGACTATACTGAATGCCTATGTTCTGCAGAAAACAAATAGAACATGTGGCATAATAAAAACTCAAAGTACTGGAATTAAAGTAGAATAAACAAAAGTAGGCAAATTCCAATGTAGAATGTATATTTGCTTGAAGAAATTGAGATAAGGAGTATTGCAATTAAATTCCAAATAATTTACAGACAAAGGCAGTCCCTGTGACTTGTTTAGCAGTGGCTGGGTTGCAGATGGAAAACCTGCAGCCATTCTATCTAAAAGTGTGAATATGGTAGTTTGTGAACACTAAGAAAGTAAAGGAATTATGAAAGCAAAAGAACCAGCGATGGGACTCCCAAACTCTGTCCATCAACATCTCTAACTGGTCCCTGACCAACACTATAAAGGAAAAACTCAGAGCAGTTCACCAAAGATGAAAAATAGTAAATAACAGCAGAGCTTCCGCCCAAGAAATAGAATTTGTAGTTGAAGTCCAGCCATATTGTCATCATACTATCATCATCATCATCATTACCATCATCTGCTGTGCTGCTGCTGATAAAAAAAAAAAGGGAAAAAAAGCACTCCTGGAAGAAAAATAAGAGTTCAGAATCTCCTCCACATAATATTTATTATGTTTGGCAAATAAATTCAAAAATATTACATGTATTTAAAAACTAAGTAAATGGATCCCATTCTCAAGTAAAAAGCCAATATTTTCATCCATGAGATAAAACAGATTTTATCTGTTTAAAACAAAATTACAAACAAAGATTTTGAAGACACTAGTATTACTACCTTCAGTAAAGGTAAACAAAACATGTTTCTAATTATTGAAGATCCCAGTAAAGAAACAGAAAATCTCAGCACAGAAAGAGAAACAATTAAAAAGGAATTATTGAGGAATATAGAACGTAATAATTCAAATTCTGAAGATGAAAAAAAAAATCACTGACTGGAATTAACACAATGGACAAGGCAGAAGAAAAAAATAAGTGAACTTGAAGATAAATGAGAGAAGTTATTCAAGGTGAAGATTTGGAAGAAAAAAATGAAAAGTTGGCATTGGATCTGTTAAACAAATATAACAGCTTAACACAGGTATAATTGAAATATCAGAGGGAAAGGAAAAGTGAAACAAAAATGTATTTCAAGAAATAGTGGCCAACAATTATCCCCATTTTATGAAAGTCATAAATTTGCATATGCAAATGCTAACTGAATAGCAAGTAAGATAAACACTCAGAAGCCCATCCAAGTCCCATCAGAGAGGTTTGAGGATTTCTTTCTGTTTTTGTTGTTGTTGTCCTTTGGTTTGTTTTTGTTTTTTGCAAACAAAAATAAGTAAATCTCAAAAACAGAAGGAGATAAATGACATTGCATACAGTGGAACAATGTTCTAATTAGCAATGATTTCATTGGAAACCATGCAGTCCAGAAGCAAGTGAAATGACATCTTTCAAGTGCCGAAAGAAAACAAGCAGCAATTATTACCAACTATAATTGCATATCCAGTGAAAATATTCATTAAAACAAAATAAAGCCATTATCAGGTAAAAGAAAACTAAGAGAAGCTCATGCCAGCTGACTATACAACAATGGATGCTAAAGGAAATTCTTCAAGCTGAAAGGGCAAGATGCCAGATGAAAATCAGATGTCAGAATTTTGAAGACCATCAACATAAATATTTAGCAAATTGAATTAAGAAGATTATTCACTTTCTTTTGTCATTTTCATTTTAATTTGTTGAAATCAAAACTGTATACTTGTTTCTTTCTATATTTTACATGAGATAGTACTTTATTGTCTATAAGGGTCTGTTTTTGTTTCCTAGATGTAAAAACAGATACCATACAATATGTTGGTTTAAACAAAGGGAGTTTATTGGCTCATGGTTTTGAGAGTAGGTGAAATCCAAAATCAAAGCATCATCAAGGTGAAGTTTTCTCCCTAAAGACTTTGGCACTTTGGGATTTTCCATCACATGACAATGCACATGACAGTCTCTTCTCTTTTCTCTTCTGGGTTCCACTGACTTCCAGCTTCTGGCTTCTCCCTGTGGCTTTCTCTCTCTCACTGTGACCTTCCCTATAAGGCCTTCAATAATACATTTAGTTATTATTAATATACATTTAATATCCATCCTGAGTTAGTTGTGCCTCACCTTAATTGAAGTAATCTTATCAAAAGGTCCTGTTTACAATATCTTCATACTCACAGCAATGGATTAAGAATAAGAATATGTTTTTCTTGGATATATAACTCCAAGCTATCACAAGGTCAATGAAAAGCTGAATATTTATATTACAAATCCTAGAGAAGCCTCTGAAATATGGTTAAGATGTATGGTAAAAAATCAACACAAAATTGAAAATGAATTCTAAAAATACAAGAAATACTAACAAAAAGGTAAAAAAAAATAGAGTAGCCAAAGAACAAAAAACTATTCTGAATCCAAATATATCAATAATCACATTATTTCTTACTGGACTACCCATTTCATTTCATAGACAGGGTTATCATAACTCATATAGAATGTGCTATTTATAAGGGATCCACTTATATATAAATAGATAAATCAGTTGAAAGCAAATTATTGGAAACAGATATCCAGGTAAATAGTTAGCATATGCATAACAGAGTGGAGAAATCAATAATATAAAAATGAAACTTCCAGCCAGAAAGATGAAGAAAACAATAAAAAATACCTAAATTATCAATAGCAGGAATAAAAGGAGGACACTATTACAGATATTAAATTAATAATATGAACATTAGGCAAATAAATTTGACTAGACTAGATGAAATAACCAACTTCTTGAAAGAAACAGTTACCAAAACTGACCCAAGAAGAAATAGTAATCTTGAACTCCCATATGTAATTTAAATCTTGACATAAACAGAAACCCAGGATCAGTTAGATGGTTCATTCATGAATTATATCAATATTTATGACATAAATTCTATACATATTTTTAACAAACCAAAGGAAGTAATATTCTCTAATTCATTTTGTGGGACTAGAATCTCTTTGAATAGAAAATCAGACAAATCATAACAAGAGAAAACAGCAAAAGCAAGCATAGCAAAATAATTTGAAAAAGTTAATGATTTATTACCAAATTGAATATAACAATATATATAAGTGATAATAGACAACCAAATGGAGGTTATCTTGGAAACGCAAGGTTAGATTAACATCCAAAATCAATCAATGTGATTCATCATATAATGTGGTTAATCACAGATTTTGCTAATTGATTTGAAATAACCATTTGACTAAATTTGACAAGATTTCTTGACAAAATAGCACAGCACACTACCAGTAAATGGGAATATTCTCATAGTTAAAGCATTTACTAGACACAAATCTCAGCACTTTACTCATAGCATATGAAACATTAATTCAAAATGAATCATAAAACTAAATATAAGTGTTATAGCTGTTCATTTCCAGAAAAAATAGAAAAACATTTCTATTCATTTAGCAAGATTTTTAAATAGCACAAAAATCGTAAAATATAATTTCAAAATAAAAATATTTATACTTAGTGTATATACTTAGTAAGTCCTAGTTAAAAATATAAAAAGACAAAGCATAAACCAGTGATGGGCTTATCACAATTTGGGGATGAACCTAAACCATGCTTAGAAAGAAATTTATACTACTAAATACTTAAAATACAAAAGAAAAGTGGTCTCAAGTGAATGATCTGAAATTTCATCTAAAGAAAGTAGAAAAAGGCAAAAAATGAATACAAAACATTGAGAATAAAGAAAATAATAAGATAAGAGTAGAAATCAATAAAACTGAACAAGAACAGTAAAGTAAATTAGAAAACTAAAGCTTTCACCTTGAAAAGATAAAAACAAATAAATAAACCTCTAACAAGGCTGTCAGAAAAAAAAGAGATTAGAAATGAATCACTATAGACTCCACAGATATGGAAAAGAACATGCATATATTAACTTTTTGTGCAGTACATAAGTTTGATAATTTAGATGAAATCGACAAACTTTCTGAAAGACACAAGCTATAAAAACCCAATGAGTAATAATTGCACGATATGAATAGTCTATATCTAATATAGAAATCGAATTTTTAATATTTAAAAATTTCTGTAATGGGAATTCCAGTATTAGGGTCTTCAATGATGAATTCTATTGAGTATTTAAGGAAGAAGTTATGCTAATTCTACAAAAAACTTCTTAAGGGAATAGAAGAGGAGAGAGCACTACTCAATTCTTTCTTTTTTAAATGAGGTCAGTATTTCCCTAATACCAAGATGTAAGCCAGTTTGAGGAAAGAAAAGTATTTACTAATACTTCCATGCTCATGAATAATATAGCCCTTCATCAAAATGTCAACATCTTAAATGGACCAGTATATAAAAATGGAGCGACATGCCATGAATAAACTGGCAAATCAAGTCTTTCAGTTTGCTAAAGCTACTGTAATACAGTATACCAGAAATGGGTTAGCTTTTTCAAAGGAGATTTATTAAGTTACATATTTTACCATTTAAGGCTATGGAAATATTCAAGGCATCAACAAGAGGATACCTGGATTGAAGAAAGGCTGTTGGATCTGGGACACTTCTGATAGCTGGGAAGTCTCGTGGTGGGCATCTGCCAGTCTTCACTCTCATTCATTTCTTTCAGCTTCTGACTCCAGTGTCTTTTTCTCTGTGTCCTGCAGCTCCTCTATGAGCATCTGGGGTCTTTCTCTCTTGAAGTATCTGTTGGTCTCTCTTAGTTAGCTTCTCCATGGCAAACTCTAGATTTAATTTCTTAGGTTATCATCTCCCAGGGTATTTTCTGTCTCTAATCATCTGTGCTTTCTCCAAAATGTTTCCCTCTTAAAGGACTCCAGTAAATAGATTAAGACCTATCTTGAATGGATGGGGTCACATCTTCACTGAAACAACTTAATCAAAAGTCACACCCAACAATAGGTCTGCCCACACAATATGGGATTAAAAGAACATAGCTTTTATGGATTACATAACAGTTTCAAACTAGCATAGAAAGATTGCTTCAATATTCAAAATGCAAATAATGTAATGCACCTTGTGAAGATACTTAAGAAGAAAAATTGTATGATTGTCTAATAGGTGCAGAAAAATCATAGCAAAATGCAGTATCAGTTTATGCTAAAACTTTTCAGCATACTAGTAATAGAAGAGAATTCTGGAACTCAATATGGACATCTATAACAAATTTCTACCCAACATGATTAATTATGAAAATTTAATGCTTTCCTCCAAAGATCAGGAAGAAGGTAAGGATGTCTGCTGCCAGCACACCTGGTCAACATTGCATTTGAGGTTGTCTTGCATCTGGAGAAGTATCACCTTTCTTATATTCTCAAAGGGTGTGCAAATCTACCCAACCACCTTGGAAAAAAGTTGGCAATCTATTGTAAAAGTAAACATATTCTCACCCAGTAATACTGCTTCTGGGTATTTTCCAAAGAAAAATGAAAATGTGTGTCCACACAAATATGTGCAAATATATACTCATATCATAGGAAGTAAACCAAATGTTAACTGACAATGTATAAATAATAGGTAGTATATCCACATTATCAAATAACTACTCAGCAATAAAAACAACATAATTTTAGTACTCACAGAAATATGAGGGTCTTTCAAACATTAAAGAAGTTAAAGAAGCCAAACACAAAATACTATAAACTTTATGACACCATTTATAGGAATATGTAAAAAGAGCACAACTCTTCACATCAGTGGATTCCAGAGTTAAAAGGTTGGCTCCAAAGCAGCATGAGCACATATTTAAAGGTGAAGTTATACTCTTATAATTTTATAGTGGTTATTGCTAAATGATTATATACAATTACCAGATTCATCAAAACTGTATGCTTAAAGTGGGTGAATTTTACCATATTTAAATAATACCTTAAGTACAAAAGAAACCCAAGTATAAATGAAATTTTGATATCCTGCACTCCTTTCTAAATTTGTATTAGCTCACTAAATTCTTTCATCTGTTCTCCAATCCAAGACATTCCGGTCACAAATTATAATACCCTATTGTTTTAAGCACCGTGTTTCCAGTAAAAAGGAACTTCTGCATAAAATTATTCAATATTTTTATTTCCTTTCACGCAAGCTATTCTTTCTTGCTCCAAACACATATACTTGCCAAACTTACTGTACATATTCATATTGTCTCATAAACTGAAAAACCCTCCCACATCTCTATATGTCATATTATGTACATCTGCAAGATCCAATTTAAATGTCACCTTTTTTCTGAAAATCTTTCCATCTACTCATTTAAGGTTTTCTGCCATGCTTAATGCATTTACTACCCCCTCCCCCACTTTGAATGGAAGTCTACATATGTATATGAAATCCTTAAAACAGATTCATATCTGTTTCATCTTTTCATACCTTAATTGTTAAAAAGATCTTGAATTTAAATGGTGTTTAGTATATATTTTTTAAATTGATGGCTGTTTGAAGGAATGACTGTCAAAACTGAATTGCTATTTATGTTTATAAAGGTAGCTCCAGAGGTCAGAGTCCTAGGAGAATGGACATAGCTAAGGAAAATTTTGGTAGTGATTTACACCTGCCAAATTTATGGTTTTGGGGAGGAGGAAAATTGCTGAAAGAATTGAAGGGTACCGTAAGTAATAGCGAGTTAAGAAAACTTGGATTCTGTTCCCAAGTTAACGAATAAATGCGCTGTAAACATATCCACTCTCTCTCCGGGAACATTTACCTGTGTCTCTTTCAGATCTGTCAATCAGTGCTTCTCTTTTGGACCTCCCCATCTGTCTTAGCTTCCCAGGCTGCCATGACAAACACCATGCCCTGGCTGACTTACCAACAGGAACGTGTGGTCTCACAGTTTCAGAGGCTGTAAATCCAACATCAGTGTATCAGCTTACTTTCTCCAAAGTCTTTGTAGCCTTCCAGTTTCCTCTGACTTCTAACTCTGTCTTCTCTTCCTGACAGTATCTGAATTTCCTGCTCTCTAAGGCCTCCAGTCATAGGAATTTAGGCCCACTGTGATTCAGTATGTCTTTGTCTAAACAGGATGTTCGAAGGTCCGAGTTATAAATCATTCCATGCTTAACTGATAATATATTCAAAAGTTTAACTTACAGAAATGCAGATATAGACTGAAACATGACTTTTTCTGGTGTGCGATTCAATCCCCCAAACCATAATTACATCATGTTTTGTGCTTATGTGTCTATACATCTACTACTTAAAAACATGCTTTGTCTCATAATCTTTGCTCTCACTGTATTTCAACTTTTCCACAATTTTCTGCACAGGTAAACAACACTGTTTCCAATGATTTCATTCTACTAAAGGCACTTAATCACCCTAGGTGCCAACGTCTAGATTCTGTTTGTCTTCTCATTTCATCCCTGTCCCACTACTTTATATAATTTTGCATTTCAACACTTGGGTATACTTGCTATAACATATATTAGGTTTCCTTTTCAAGATGTGAACTTTCTTTGGAGCCGTAACAGATTATTATCTCAAGCTCTGAAATAAACTATGGTAAGCTTGTGATTTGCATGACATATATCTCTTGGGATGTATAAAGGACCAAGATGACAGGACTAATGTATTAGGCTCTCCCCTTAATTAGTTCCAACCCAAGTTCTGCATTTTTTTTTTTACTTCCAAGGTTTAGCAACAACTTTGCTGAAAACAAAACACAACAAAAACAGGAAGGGTAGTATTTTATGTGAATTAAAGATTTCTTTAATAGATTTGTGTTGTTCTAGTTTGCTAGCCACCGAAATGCAATATACCAGAAACGGAATGGCTTTTAAAAGGCGGAATTTAATGAGTTGCTAGTTTATAGTTCTAAGGCCAAGAGAATGTCCCAGTTAAAACAAGTCTATAGAAATGTCCAACGTAAGGCATCGCTCCAGCTAAAGATACCTTGGTTCAAGAAGGCCAGTGAAGTTCAGGGTTTCTCTCTCAAATGAGAAGGCACATGGTAAACACAGTCAGGGCTTCTCTGTCATCTGGAAGGGCACATGGTGAACACGGCGTCATCTGCTAGCTTTCTCTCCTGGCTTCCTGATTCATGAAGCTCCCCAGGAAGCATTTTCCTTCTTCATCTCCAAAGGTCACTGGCTAGTGGACTCTCTGCTTCGTGGTGCTGCAGCATTCTCTGCTCTCTCTGAATCTCCTTCATTCCCCAAAATGTTCCTCTTTTATAGGACTCCAGAAACTTATCAAGGCCCACCCATTAGGTGACATGTCGCCACCTAATCCAGTTTAACAACCACTCTTGATTAAATCACATCTCCAGGGAGATGATCTGATTACAATTTCAAACATATGGTATTGAGGAGGGATTATTCTGCCTTTATGGAATGGGATTTTGATTAAAACATGGCTTTTCGAGGGGACGTACATCATTTCAAACCAACATATGTGCCAACCCATTGTCTATTTTGCCTTGTAGGGTATAACAAATACAATTCATGTCTCTGTATTAAATATTTAAAATCTCTATCATCTCTTGAGTTAATAATAATTGTAAAACATGAGAAAGAGCTTAAGAAATTGAAATGCACAACATTCAAAAGACCCAAAATAAGCATGATGTATGTATATTATGATCTAAACAAATAGATTGGATAATCCTAAATTCCATTTCCTATTGAAAAATTTATGTAGAAGAGAACAACATTGGCTTTAACTTTTTACTTGTTATGTGTTCAAGGTGGTTTTTGGATGAGCTGGAAAAATTTAAGCAGAGCTGTTTCAAAATTTTTCTTTTCCTTCAAAATTGTTTATCACTTAGTCTTTGACCTGCAGTTCATTTAAACTAGTTTCATGTCCCTTCCCTTGGATTTATGAGTCCCTTACAAAACAAACAAACACACAGAAGTCTTCAAAAACCTTGCAAAATTCTTTCTTTTCAGAAAAAGCATCTATTGATTGTATAAGAAAAGGTGGTAGAAGGGAGACAAGATCCCTATTGCCCCCTCTCTTCTCACTCATTTTCTTCAAGCTAATTCCAACTCAAACCAAGCTGTAATTTAATTAGTTCTTTCAAAAGGCCTTCCTGAAACTTGAATTGTATTAATTGCCTGGATGTGTTTCCCAAAGTACTGTGAATAATTTGAGCTTTGGTATTTTTCATGCTATATTCTCATGACTATGCTAGTTGTCTGCCCTTCATGAACTTGAGATTCATTGAAACAGTATGATATACTTGCCACTCTATCCCCAGTAACCATAGGACATTATATACTAGTAATAAGGGTTTTTTTTCTAATTTTATCATGTTAAAAGTTGTATAGGACCTCATCCTCAGGAGAACCCCTCACTGATTTAATGTTCTGCTGTCACCATCTTGCAATTCTTAATACCTTTATCTTTGAGCTCTGTTTTTTGTAAGTGAGGTCCAACGAGCCGATGAAGCATGCTAATGAGCAGAGGAGATACGTCCAGTTGGCCGTCCTGCCATTGTATCTTGACTCTCATTTGCATTTAGTGTTTCCAATTTTCCTTAAGCACAGAATTCCAATGGACCCACAGTTCCTGAGAGTAATTGACACTCAAAGCAAGGTCAAGAGAAACAAGTAATCAAGGAGATTGATAGCCCTTTCCAAAAAGTAGTTTATGACATGCTAAGAAAAACAGACAGTCAAGCACCCAATCATATGCTTTTTTACTATGTTTCTTCCTTGTAACAGCCAACAGTTTACACTGAAAATTATGATATCAGAGGAAAAAAAGGCAGATAGCTCCTTGTTCATTTGCCTTTCAATCATTTCATAATCATAAGGTAATGATAGAGTATT
Source organism: Myrmecophaga tridactyla (assembly GCA_004026745.1). NCBI lineage: Eukaryota > Metazoa > Chordata > Mammalia > Pilosa > Myrmecophagidae > Myrmecophaga > Myrmecophaga tridactyla. The sequence goes on along the minus strand of PVIY010005161.1, from coordinate 10,570 downwards.
GGTAGAGAGTTTGCAGATCAAAAAAGAAAATTAAAACTAGTGTTAGTTTTGTGCATGTTTTCATTGTTCTGTTAAGAACAAATACATAATGCCTGTATGACCCATGAAATACAAATCATGAAATTTTGGTTATTCCACATGAGTTAAATTCTGTTATATATGCATTTAAAACTGATATTACACTATTTAAAATGAAAGTGAATTTTTTACTAATACTTTAGTAATTTAATTATTTTTTAATTAAGGCAATGCTGTACAGCAAATAGAAAACATCATTTGAGATCGGGAGAGAAAATGGAAGAAAAGGACAATTTTAATACCTTTAATTGCAACATTTTTCCTGCTTCATTTTCATTTCACAGTAGGTCCTGCAAATCATGTAGCCATTTGTAAAATAAACAATTAGTTCAGCTGGTTTTACATGCTCAAATCCACAATACTCCAAAGAAAGGAATGACCTTTGACTGACTCCTGGGAGATAAACTCTGAGCTTTTAGACAATCCTGCCTAATAATGGTGGATACCTGAGTCCTTCGGCCACACCAAACAGCAAAATAATGTACTTTATGGTTACATCAGTTTTGTTTGTCTGGCCATTCCTCTTTCACATGGCACTCTCTCTCTTTCTGCTTGTGTATCTGCTCCTCTCATTTCTGCTGATTTCTGACTTCTGATGACTCACTTAAACTGGAATTTTCTTTGCTTGTATGGACTCCAGTCATATGGAGATTGTTTTAATATGATCTCATCTAGATAGGACCTTAGAAGGTCCTGTTCACAATAGAGTCCACACCTTAACTAATAACATCATCAAAGGTTCCATTTACAAATGGGCTCATGCCAGCAGATATGTGGATTAAGACTTGTATATGTCTTCTGTCGGGTCCATGATTCAATCCCCAATATGACCATTTTTGTCTTTTTGCCTTTCCTGATTTAATTTGTGTGCTTTTGCTGTAATAATCTGTAAATGTGTATATAATAGATTTTCTAATGTCTGTGCATCCTTCTAGCTAAACAAAGAACCTGACAATTGTCCTGGGGACCCCTAACACACCAGTACTGCCCTTTTATTAAGAATTTTGAGCAATAAATTTAATATTTCCATGAGGATCAAGATTAATAAGATGTATATTCCCCAAAGAAATGGTAAAGTCTATCATAAAAAAGAGAGGAGAGTTTTTAAATGTCAAAATATATACTTCAACATGTATATATCTATACATATACATAATACGCACAACATATATATATATATATACTATCAATGATTCCATTTACTATTTTATTATCATTTATATGTGACTTTTTAATACTGTTTTAAAATACAAAACTTTTATAAAATATTAAAGTTTTATAGCAAATCCTGGAAATGGGCTATTTTTTTCATTTATATGCTTTATTCTCTTGCAAAAGTTACATGGTTCTAATTAATGTAACTGCTTCTCAAAGTTTCTAAGGAAGGAGAAAGAATTTTAGCTATATGCCATGTTAAAGCAAATCAATGTTGTTTTTTTATAAACAAAATTTGAAAATTGTAGTCACACCAATATTTTGTTAACCTTTAGTCAAAGGCAAGATAAATATTAAAATAAGTTTCATACAAATATATGTTACTGTTATAAACTGTTAAAAATTGGATGATATATGGGAAAAATACAATAAATGCAAACTATTGTCTATAGATAATAGTAACTGTAATCTTTTTAAATTAATTGTAACAAAGGCAGTATACTAAAGCTAAATTTCAATAAAAAGGGGATATATGGTAGAGGCATGAGTTTTTTTCTGGTCCTCTTTTTTTTCAGAAGAAATGGAAATGTTCTCCTATAGATTGTAGTGGTGAAGGCATGACTCTGTGATTCTACCAGGAGCCATTGAGTGTACACTCAGGATGATGTGCTGGTTTGAATTTATGGACTCCAGAAAAGCCATGTCCTTTAATCCTCATTCAGTATTGCTGGGTGGGATTTTTAATTTATCCACAGAGATGTGATTCGCCCAATTTGGGGGATAATTTTGATTAGATGATTTCCACGGAGATGTGTCTCCACCTATTCAAGATTGCTTACTGGAGCCCTTTAAGAGGGAAATATTTTGGATAGAGTTCCTTTTTTAGAGCCACAAGAACTGCAAGAACTCATGCAGCCAAAGACCTTCAGAGATGAAGAAGAAAAACATACCTGGGGGAGCTTCATGAAACAAGAAGCCTGGAGAAAAAGCAAGCAGACATCGTCACATTCACCATGCACCTTTCCAGTTGAGAAAGAAACCCTGAATGTCATCGGCCTTCTTGAACCAAGGTATCTTTCCTGGATGCCTTAGATTGGACAGATCTATAGACTTGCTTCTACTGGGACAATTTCATGGCCTTAGAACAGTAAATTTGCAACTTAATAAATTTCTCTTTTAATAAGCCACTCCATTTCTGGTATATTGCATTCCAGCAGCTAGCAAACTGGAACAGATGGATTGTATGATAGGTGCAAAAATTTTTTTAAATAAAGAAAACACTACAAGTGTTGAAAAAGATGTGGAGAAAGAGATAAGTATACACTGTTGCTGGGGAGGTAGAAGTATGCTGCCCCTCTGGAGGGCAGTGTGACTGGGCCACAGGAGGCTGAATGTGGGGTTCCCGTATGATCTACAACCCCCTTACTAGGTATATACTCAGAAGAACTTAAAGACGGGACACAAAGAGACATTTTCACGCTGATCTTTATGGCAGCATTATTCACGATGGCCAGTGGATGGAAGTGGCCCAAGTGTCCATTGACTGATGAGTAGAAGGGTGAACTGTGGTGTATACACACATGGAATTTTGAGTGGCCGCAGAAAGGAGTGAAGTCATGAGGCATGCAATGAAGTGAATGAAACTTGAAGTCCTTAGATTGAGCAAAATCAGCCAGAAACAAAAGGGCAAATATTACATGGTTGCTCTAATATAAACTAACTCTAATGAGCAAACTCTGAGAATTAAATTCAAGAGCATAGGTTACCAGGTGATAGGAAGTGGGCATGAATTGGGCAATCAATGATTAAGAAGTACAAGATATTCAATAAGGTGGCCTGTAAAGGTTCGGAAATAGCACAATACTGTGTGGTGGTGGCACAGTATTGTAGGTGGAATTAGCAAAGCAAAGTGTGATTATGATTGAAAGAGGAGACTAGAGCCATGTATGTCACCAGAAGGAAAGCTAGAGGATAAAAACTGGGAGCATATAACTTAGCAAAATCCAGAGTGGACAATGATGATGATGGCTAATTGTATAAATATAAGAGGATTCTTACATGACCTAGAACAAACATATGTCACTATTACAAGGTGTGAATAATAGGGTGTTATATGGAAAAAATGCAAGTAATGCAAACTAAGGTCTATAGTTAACAGTAACATTATAATATACATTAATTACTTGTAACCAAGGTACTATACCAAAGATAAATGTCAGTAATAGAGATGGGGTATGGGAACTTTTTTTCTTAGGAAGCAATGAGGATGTTTTCAGATTAACTGCAGTGTTGAATGCCTAACTATGTGATTGTCCCAAGAGCCACTGGTGTACACTTAGGATGGCTCGTATGGCATATAAATAAAGCTGTTAAAAAAAAAGGGACATTGGAAGATGACATGGTAAACATTTGATATCTCTGCAATGATGATCTAAATCAGTGAGAAAAAGATTTGATCTTCTATATGATAGAAGAAGGGGAAAATAAATTTGGATGTTAAGCATGGTTAAAAAAAGAGCTAAATTATAAATTATTGTACTTAAATAGTGGGAAGTAAATAGATAATATTTAAAACAAAAATTAAGGAATAAAATCATCATTTCAACATTACCCTTTTTAAGAACAAACAGATGAAGTAACACCTAAATATGTTTCTTAAATATCCATTATTTTCTTCATTTAATGTTTTATATTCTGGGATATATTTTACTTTCTATTGTAGAGTTTAATTATAATTAAAAATTACTGGGTGCATGTGTAGTTCCGTGTCAGAATGCTCGCCTTCCACGTAGGAGAGTAGGGCTCAATACGTGGACCACATACCCAATAAAAAAATAAAAAGCATTAGTCTAATTTTACAAATAAAGAACCCCAACCTCAGCTAATAATTGGTAGACATGAGGTGTTTTTTTATAAAGCAGACATTTATTGAACATATAATGCATACCATATGATTTGCCATATTTTTGGAAATCAAATATAAGTAAAATGCCATCTCCAACTTAAAATATTTTAGCAGTGAGTTTCAAGTTTTTGATCATGACAACCAATAAGGAATATATTCCACAGTGCATTCTTGTATATTTGCATGTGGCACACACAGATGCACAAACACACACATACACACACACACCTAAAACACAAAAGAACCTTACTCTGTGGTATATGTGACTATTTTCTACTTTATTCTACTCCTTTTCATTTTTAACATGCTTATTTTTACCTGCCAAATTCATTTCATGACTAATTAATAAGTTGTGAGCTGAATTCTGAAAAACACTTAACTAAAAGATGAGTAGAATGGAAGTTGAATACTAACATAAAAAATAATCTCAAAAGTTTCCCCATGACCTTCAGTAATAGATCCAAATCTTCAATATTGTGTCATTGTCTTCATGTTCTATCTACAACCTCCACCATAAGAAAAGCCCATTCCTGCTAAACTACTTAAACGTATAAATTAATTAATCATTCCTATTCATAGGTAGGTTATTTTTTGTTTCAAGGATTTCTTTTTTCCACAATGTCCTTTATGCTTGAATAATTTACCTTTCACATTCAGCTCAGATATCTTTTGGGGAGAAACATTCTCCCCTATTTCTCAATTAATACCATTACCACTTCTTGATAGGAAGAGTTTCTATAATCTCTTAGAGTATTCTGTATTTAATCCTATGAGTCCTCTGAATATATTGTATTGCAATTGTGATTGTCTGTTCTTTTACAAAGACACAGACTCATCTCTTGTCTCAATGAGAAACTTTAAACATACTTGAAAAAATAGAAAACCTCACCAATTATGATGGTCTGTTCTTTTACAAAGACACAGATTTATCTCTTGTCTCAATGAGCAACTTTAAACATGTTTGAAAATATGGGAAAAAAAAAGAAAATCTCAGCAAATAAATGAATGACATGAATAAGAACCAAATAAAAATTTTAAAACTGAAAAAATGACAACACAAGTCAATCAATGGGCTCAATCACATAATGAAGGAGAAAGATGAAAGAATTAATGAACTGCAAGACAGAAAATTGGAAATGACCAAATGTGTGCCACAAAGAAAAGAGAATGGAAAAAATTAACTTGTGCTCGGTAACTGTGGGGCTATAAAAACAAATATTTAAATGTGATCATACCCAAAATCCCTGAGGAAAAAAAATAAACAGGTCTGAAAATGTTATAAAATGTAATGGCTGGATATTTACAAAATTTGGCAAAGTACAGAAATCTATAGATTTCAAGAAGCTCAGCAAACCCAAGAAAGGATAACTGCAGAAAGATCCACAGGAAGACATACAATAATCAATCTTCTTAAAACTAGAGACAAAGAAAAAATATCAAAAGCAGTAAGAGAGAAACTATGTGTACATTATGGGAAAAGCAATACAGATGATGGATAGATTTGTCATCAGAAATATGGAGGCAAAAGGGAAGTGGCATGACATTTTTCAAATGCCGAAAGAAAATAGCACAGAGGTACATTACATAATGACAAAAGATTCAATCCAGGTAGAAGATTTAGCAATCCTAAATATATGCACACAATAGAGGTACAAAGTATATGAAGCAAAAATAAATGAATAAATAAAACCTGATAGAAACTGAAAGAGGAATATACAGTTCTACAATTATCACATGAGATTTTGACACCCCACCCTCAAAAATGGTTAGAACCAACTAGAATGAAAGTCAACAGGGATATAGGAGAATTTAGCACCACCACCAAACCACAGTGTCTGATCAAAATTTGTAAGAACACTCCATCAACAACAGCCAAACCCACAATATTTTAGTGTCCAGAGAACACATATCAAGATACCTATCTTATGTCACAACTTAAAGTAAACCTCAATAAATTTCAAATAATTTAAGTCATACTTGCTGTGTACTCTGACCACAGTAGAATTAAACCAGAAATATATAACAGCAATATAACAGGAAAATCTCCAAACTTTTGGAAATAAATGGGTTCCTTAGAAGTGTGCTCATTGCAGAAGATGAGATTGTTTACACCGACAGCCCCAACAAATTTACAAAAACACAGGTACAACTAATAAGTGAATTCAGTAAGGTGGAAGGATACAAGATAAATATTGAAAAATAGATTGTATTTCTACATAGTAGCAATTAACCCATTGACATCAAAATTAAACATATTATTTATTATGGCTCAAAAATATGTAGATGTAAATCTAATAAAATTTGTACAGGAGTTTTACATAGAAAACTTTAGGCCACTGATGAAAGACACCAAAGGACCTATGTTTTACATGAAGAGGCTTCTCATATTTATGGATTGGAAGACTCAAAAGAGTAAAGATGTGAACTCTCCCCAAATGATATAATGCAATGCTTTGAAAATCCCTGCAAGATAGTATGTAAAGAGAACAGATTATTCCAAAATTCTATATGGAAAGGTGATGCAATTTGAATCACTGAGCCAACTTTGAGTAAAATATAGAATGTAAACGAGGAGTCATTCCGATTCAACACGTATACAGTGATGCTAGCCAAGGCTGAGTGATAGTGACATTGGCATTGACAGACAGCCAATGAAACAGACAGAGAACCAAGAACAAGACTGCACAAATAGGGCTAAATAATTCTTCAAATGCAATTAAGTGTTGGAGTAATTGCACATGAGTAGAAAAAAACGACAACAGCAAAACGCTTCTACCTATAATTTACATATTATACAAAAGTTAATTTGAAACCAATCACAACCTTAAATGCAAAAATATAAAACTTTTAGAAAAAAATAATTGGAGAAAATCTTCAGGAACCAGGGCTAGGGCTAGGCAATGAGTTCTTAGACTTGACCCCAAAAGCACAGTTCATAAAAGAAAACATTGATAAGTTCGACTCCATCAAAACTCAGATCTTCTGTTCTACAAAGAACTATCTTAACAGGATGAAAAGTTAAGCTTCAAATTGGAAGAAAATACTTGTAAAACACATGTCCCACAAAGGACTCTATCTGGAATACATAAAAAAGTTTTAAACCTCAACAGTGATAAAACTATTGCAATGTACTCTTTATTGGTTGAATTCTATGGTATGTAAATTACATCTCAATAAATCAACAGTAAAAGCATTCTCTTAGAAAATGGTAAGAATATATGAAGAGATGTTTCATTCACGTGTACATACAGATGGCAAATAAAGATGAGAAGAGATTTTCAATCTCCTTCCGCATTGGGGAAATGTAAGTTGAAAACCACAATGAAATCACAGCATATGTACCAGAGTGGCTAAAATAAAAATAGTATAACTGATAAATGCTGGCAAGGACAAAGAGTAATTGTGTCACTTATACATTGCTGGTAGGAATGTAAAAGTGTATAATATTTCTTGAAAGTATTGTAGGATTTTCTTAAATAGCTACATATGCATCTACAATTCATCCCAACGATTGCACCCCTAAGCATTTATCCCAGAGGAATAAAAACTTATGCTCACACAAAAACAGTATTTGAATATTTATGGAAGCTTATTTGTAATAAATCCAAATTGGAAACAATCCAGTTTTCCATCAATGGGAGAATGGTTAGACAAACTGTAGTTCATTCACACCTGGGAATACCACTCAGCAATAAAATGAAACAGGTTACTGGTGTATACAACAGATTGAATGAATCTCTAGACAATTGCATTGCATGGAAAAAAGCTAATAACAAAAGGTTACATACTATATGATTAGATTTATAAAACATTCTTAAAATGACAAAATTATAGATATGAGAACAGACTAGTGGTTACCTGGGGTTATGGGAGGGTTGAGAGCAGAAGGGAGAAGGCTGTACCTGTAAAGCAAGAGATCTTTTTTTTTTTTGATGAAATCATGTTTTATCTTATCTGTGTCAATGCAATATTCTGGCTATGTTCTTGTACAGGTTTGCAAAACATTAGCATTAAGGAAGACTATTATGGAAATAATGCAGAGGTCCCTAATCTGCATTATAGGGATTAAGGATCCCTCCATTATTTCTTGCAACTGCATGTGAAATTATAATGACCTCAAAATGTAAAAAGAAAGAATTAAAAAAGTATTAAAGTAAATTAAAAATTAGTGCAGATGGCAAAATAGACAACAGTTGATCATTTAGATTTTCTGTTGCATATTATAATTTATTCACATTGAAATCCAGATTTTGGAAAGAAAGACTAAAATCCTGGATATATACCATATTTAAATTTCCAAATGTACACGGCAGCTTTCCATCATTCAGGCTAATGCAAAAGTCTTTGAACTGTTTATCAAAGTTTCCTTCGCCTTCCAGTTCCATTGTCAATAGTGACTCCTCTCTCCATCCACATGGGAGCTGTCCTCTTACAAAGAAATACTTTCCTGGAATACAAGGAAACCTGGTCTCAAATAAGACTAACCTGACTTCCTTCACTCACAGTTTTTTTGTGACCTAAGGAAAATTCCTTACCTTCTTGCTTATTCAGTTTTTGCTCATATAAAAACAGGACAGTGCTACATGTATTTTCGGGGACATCCTGGAAAGTGCACTCAGTGAGAGAATAAGTGTGACATGAGATAAATAGTCACTGCCATAGCAGGAGACAGAGGAGGAGTCTCGCTGCATGGAGGGGTCTAGAGGGCAGCTCAGCACCTGCCTCAAGGAGCAGCAGTCCCAGGGCTTCCACCCACTCCACGGTTTGCTGGTTTCGGGGTTGCCAGCAAAAGCATGACTCACACAGGCCCTGGGTGGAACAGTATTTACCCACACAAAGAAGAGGCAGAGCCAGGTCAGTGTGACCATTAGTTCTTGGTCCCCTGGCCAGTGCTTCTGCATCCATGGTCAGTGCGGAGAGTGGGCTATGAAGAGCCCCCTCTGCTCCCTGTCAGGTACAGACACGCAGCATTGGAGATGGGTCAGGGGGCTTATCCAAACATTTCCTGGGAATGTTTACATGTGCTCAAAGCAAAAGCAAAAGAGGAAGGAAAGTGTGGACAGGCCACTACTTGCTCGATGATGTGTTTTACCATCAAGACGTCCCAACAAGGGGGTCAACCCACATTGTCGTCCTGCCCTAGAAGCCAAGGCAACAGGCCTGGTCCCAAGTTAGGGTTCACCTGTGGTTCATGTTGAAAAATGTCTGTGCTTGGACTCTCCCTACTACAGCCTTAGCTGACACTTGTCTGACACTGCTACAGGATCCAAATTCTATTGTTGTAGCCCTAGATTCCCACCCAGTATTTGGTGAGCAGTAATCCTTCAGGTATGCAGGTTTAATGGAAAGTTGCTGAGATTCACGTTTGCCAAATGTGACTTGACTACTTGAAGAAGAGGTTCTATTAAGCTCAACCCTTTCAGGCTTGCACGATCCCAAGTAACTGTGGAGAATAATTAGAAGCAACTGCAGGCCAGGAACATTTCTAGTAATTATGAGGTTAGAAATTAAAGGAAGCTTGGCTAAACAACTCTGGTCGGTGATAACAAAGGCAATGCTTCAGAGAGCACAGACCCTGCTTTCATGCTCAGATCTTCCTTTTTCAGAGTGGCGGGTCGTAGACAATTCTTCAAACAAATTTCATTTTCTTCATCTATAAAATCTGAGGATAATCCACTGCTGTGAAAATTAAGTGTGATAGTGTTGGTGAAGATATCTTAGTTTGCAGGGCATAATGCAGGTATCTCTCTCTTACCTGCTATTTTTGTTTCTTTTGCTCAAATAGATCTTTCAATCTCCTTATTTAAACTGTGCAAATGAACAAGAAGACACCGGTGTGCTAGAATCTATACTTTCAACCGGCTAGGGGCTAAAACCTAAACGAACACAGGGCCAGTGACTCATTTGTGCATGGTTGGAGGATTAGAAGATAGAGTTAAGGAAAGAGATAAAAAAAAGAGGATCATTAAAAATAATTATACAACTTCCCCAAGTTGAATTCTTGATATTCTCACAAGCAGTGTGGACAACCAAAGCTATAGGCTGAGCCCCCAGTCTTGGGGTTTGTTCATATGAAACTTAACCTCACAAAGGATAGGTCAAGTCTACTTAAAATTTAGGCCTAAGAGTCACCCCCAGGAGGGCCTCTTTTGTTGCTCTGATGTGGCCTCTCTCTCCAGCCAACGTGATGAGCAGTCTCACCACCCTCCCCCTCTCTGCGTGGGACATGACCCCCAGGGATGTGTACCTTCCTGGCAACGAGGGACAGAGATCCTGGAATGAGCTGAGACTCAGCATCAAGGGACTGAGAAAAACCCTAGAATGAGCTGAGAATTAACATCAAGGGATTGAGAGAACCTTCTCGACCAAAGGGGGAAGAGTGAAATGAGACTAAGTGTCAATGGCTGAGAGATTCCAAACAGAGTTGAGAGG